>JBBPME010000021.1:0-133226 GCA_038090155.1 Rossbeevera pachydermis
AGTATCCCCTAGATACGTCTTGGAATATATCCCTTGTCCTTGAAACCCTCTGTGTGACCTCGTCCTGCACTTGAAAGGACGCTTCAACCTCTGAGCTTTTAACTTAGCTGCATAGGTTGTCTTTGTCACTCTCAGCCTCTTGTCTTTGATCCCTCGACCCTCGAAGAACCTCGTTGTCTTGATCCCTCTGATCCTCAAGACTCCCTCAGCCCTTGCTCCTTGCTCCAAGACCTTCTTCTCGAGGCTACACTTGTTCCAACCCGGACCAAGTGTAACAGCCTCCTGGCCAACGCCCACCAAAGTCAAGGAAGTCCACTCCTTCCTCGGCTTTGCAAACTTCTACCACCAGTTCATTCCGGACTACTCCACGGTTGCCCGTCCCCTCTTGGATCTTACCAAGAAAAACCTCGCTTGGTCTTGGACTCCCACCTGCGAACAGTCGTTCCAAACCCTGAAACGACTCTTCCTCACAAAACCTGTCCTACGACTCCCTGACCTCTCCGCCCCCTTCGCTATTGCCACAGATGCCTCCAAATATGCTACCGGAGCCATCCTTCTCCAGACCGATTCCAATGGTGACTGGCACCCCTGTTCCTACCTTTCACAAACATTCTCTGCAGCAGAATGAAACTATGATATCTATGATCGCGAACTCCTCACCATCATCCACGCTCTCAAAACATGGAGACACTATCTTCATGGTTCCCCCTTCCCTGTACAGGTCTTCACAGATCACAAGAATCTCACCTACTTCCGTCAGGCTCAACACCTGAATCGCCGTCAAGCTCGATGGCTCCTCGACCTCTCCGACTTTGATTTAAAGATCATTCACGTCACTGGCAAACTCCTCACTGGTCCTGACGCCCTCACCCGCCACCCTGATCTCTGCCCGGATGTCCCTGATAACGACGACACTGTCCTCCTCCCCGACTCCCTTTTCGTTGGTCTTATCGACACCGCCTTGACCAACCACATTGCCTCTTCCTCAAAAGACGATCCCCTCGTTTTGCAAGCCCTCCAAGCATTGGATGGACAAATTCCCCCTGCATTCCGGTCTCGTCTTGCCGACTGGCAAATGGAGGTTGGCGTCCTTACATACAAAGGCCGCGTTTATATTCCCCCCGATAACTCCCTTCGCCGTTCCATTCTGGAATGATGCCATGACCACCTCACCGCTGGTCACCCTGGCTATCTAAAAACTCGCCAACTTGTCTCCGCCGAATTTTGGTGGCCCGGCCTTGCCCAATACGTCCGCAAATACATCGAGGGATGTGCCCTTTGCCAACAGAACAAGGCAAACACCCACCCTACCATCCCCCCGCTGTCCCCAATCAAGTCGTCGTGCTCCCGCCCATTCCAACAAGTCTCTTGCGACCTCATCACCGACCTCCCCGCGTCCTCCGGATTTGATTCTCTCCTGGTCGTGGTAGACCATGGGCTTAGTAAGGGGGTAATTCTATGCCCCACGAAGAAAAACATCACTGCCAAAGGAATTGCTGCCCTTTTCTTTCACAAAGTTTACACTCGCTTCGGACTTTACGACAAAGTTATCTCCGACCGAGGCCCTCAATTCGCCTCTGCCTTCGCCCGAGAACTTGGATGCCTCTTGGGCTATGACCTGTCCCTCTCCACCGCATACCACCCACAGTCTGATGGCGAAACTGAACGCATCAATCAAGAAGTGGAGACTTATCTCCGCATCTTCTGTGGAAGCAACCCCACCTCATGGTCTGAGTTAATTTCCCACGTAGAATTTGCGCACAATCACCGTCCCCACTCTGTCACTGGCAAATCCCCGTTCTCCTTGATCCTTGGCTTTGAACCGCATGCCCTCCCCTCGGTTATCTCCGACACCAATATCCCTGCCGTCGAAACTCATCTCAAAGACATTGCCACTGCCCGCGATGAAGCCCTCGCCTCCCACGAACTTGCTAGACAAGTCATGGCCTCCCGATCTAATCACTGCTTCGTCCCCTTTGCCCTTGGAGATAAAGTCTGGCTCGAAGCCAGGAACCTTCACCGCACAATGACTCATGCGAAGTTCGCCCCGAAACGTGAAGGGCCTTTTACCATCACGAAAGTCTTATCGCTGATCACATATAAACTCCACCTCCCTAAAACAGGGAAGATCCATGACACGTTCCACACTTCTCTTCTCACCCCTTACCACGAGAACCCCATCCATGGGAAAAACTTCCCAGCACCACCCTCGGAACTTATAGAAGGTGAAGAAGAATATGAAATAGAACGCATCTTACGTCACCGCAGAACTCCGTCTCACTGCATGTTCCTGATCCGATGGAAAGGATACTCGGCCGAAAAAGACTCATGGATTGCCGAGTCGGAGTTGCGGCATGCCAAATCCCTCCTCTCCAACTATAAAAACCTCCACCCCCTCACCTTTCCTCTCTCTTCTTTACCCCCATCTTCCACAACAAAAACTTCACAACGTTCGAAACCTTCTCGAAACTTATAGTCAACTACGGCCATTGAATTTACTCCATCCACTGTCTCCTCTTCCTCGCCCTCCATCTCTTCTTCTCCCTTAGATACCATGTCTTCCATCGCCCAAGCCAGCTGGGATAACCAGTCCAACTCTGACATCCTCGCCCCCGTATCCATTGCTACCACTCCATCCACCCGCCTTCCCGAACCCGTCCTCTCTGTTGATGTTCCTCTCTACACCAACCACCTCCGAGATGATTTCCCCGATGACGAGTACATCCGCTCGCTTAACCACCTAATCACCAACTCCCGCCTCGCCTCTTCCATCGCAGCTTACCTGGATGTAGGCTCGCCATTATATTCCCTCTACCACGCCTACCTCCAGTGTGAACGACTCACACCCATCGCATCTCATGTCACTGCCCAGGCTCATGTTGGATTCATCGGATCCCTACTCTCCACCATTCGGAATGAACTCTGTGGCGCACTCTCTGTAGCCTTATACCAACTAGGCATGGGAGAATTTTTACAGGACCTTGACAGATATCTCGCTGAACTACGTCGCCAGCAATGCATCCCATCTCCCCATACACCATCTGCATCATCCTCTCCCTTAGGAACCGAGGAAATCAATGCTCTTGATCGAGCCGAAGCCCACTGGACTGGTAACCACGGTGAAACACCTATTCCCCGTACCCACCCTTGTTATCACGAAGCTTGCTACCATTGCCACCGTCTCGGACATATGCGTGCCGACTGCCCCTTCTACCAATGTCCTACCTGTCTTCAGTGGCAACCGGGCCATCCACAAACTCACTGCCCATTAAGACGTCCTCCTGGTATCCTATCTCCCGCTTCATCTCCACAGTCCTCCCGCTCCTCATGCTCCAGTCACTCCTCCCGACGCTCCAATCGGATGCGCCCCGTTCCTCCTCCGCGTCGTCGACGCCGCTCTCCTTCCGCAGATGATACTTTGGTCGACAACGACCTCTGGGATGACACAGCCTACGCGAATGTCACCGGTTCCCCTGGCCCCTCCTACGGAAACTTCTAATCCTTCGCTGGTAGCTTGGATGTAGTAGGGGGGTAATGTTACGTTTCACTGTTTCTTCTCTTTTCTTTCACTCGTTCTCACTACGGACTACCAAGTCACTGCATTCAATCCTCGCTCTGACCCTTTCTTTTCTTCTATGATGACCTAATACCTTTGACCCATCTACTTAGTCATCATTTCCTCCACATGACTCATCCACAGTCAGCATGACTCATCGTGACTCATCCGCAGTCATTCTGACTCATCTTCTGCACTGCGGATTACTCATCATCCTTCCACCATGTTCCATGGTGTTCCATCTGATTAGTCATCTTCATTTCCCTTGTACTATATAAACCCTTCCATACCCTCCGTATTCCCTAAGCTAGATCTCCTCTGTACTTCACTGTACCTTGTCTCCTGCAATCTAGCCCTTTCTCTTGACAACCCTTCAGTGGGCAGAACCTCTGGAAGTCCTCGTCCTACTTTTGAGTGGATGCTCTCTTCATCTCTCGTCTCGTTACTCTTCACTTGATTGAGTAACTCTTCGCCTCGACATTCGATTGAGCGATATCTGTGGTCGTCACCCTTGACGACAACCTTGTTCCTTGTTGCAACTCTTGACCCATCCTCAGAGGCTACGCTTGTTCCTACCCGGACCAAGCGTAACAGAGGCATTCTTTAGAGCTCCAACGGCAGCGTATTGCTTCTTCATCTAATCTTTTGATCAGTATCAAATCTAGACGATAGTAGTAAATAAGAAAGCCTCACCAGCTGGAACCTCCGTTCACATGTATCAGCATCCTTCACCCCACCCTTCGAGATGGGATGCATCTTTTCCATCATAGATGCAGCTGCACTCCAGGTTGACTTTTTGAAGTTGCCACCATCACCAGCTTTGGGTAGCTCGCTGGCCAGAAAATCGAGAAGCGCTGCTGTTTCATTGTCATTCCATTTGGCAGGTTGCTTGCGGCTCTTGGGCTCAGCTTGGCTATTTCCAATGGTAAGAGGATCGACAACACCACCATGTGATCGCAACGATCGTGAGCGGTCTGATGAGGCACTTGATCTTGACATACTGTGTGGTGCTCTGAGTATGTGGCACGGTGGTTGCAAGTTCTGATGGAATCCGGAAGTTCCCATAAGGCAGTGTGGATCACACTGGTAATCGCACGTGCACACACGTGACGAGAAACTGAAGTTCCAACTTCAAGTTTTCATTGTCCGTTCGCGACCTAAACGCGGCCTAAATGTTTGGGTTGTCCGTCGACCACAACATGCATCGGTGCTTGAAGATTGTCGAGGTACAACGCGCCATCTTCCGCGAGGTTCACCTCCAGCTGAAAGGCAAGGCTACCCTGGCAAGAATAGCGCGCACTTGTCGAGCTTTCAATAGCGCAGCCCTCGATGTCTTGTGGGAGACGTTGGATTCTTTGGCATACCTCATCCAATGTCTTCCTCGGGATCTGTGGAAATTTGAGTCAGAAAAGATGGTATGTCCTCGCGTTCTCCAGCGGCTATTCGGACTGACTCGGTCCGGTCAGGTATTCCAACGTCCGATGTCGCTAAGGGACTGGGAAGTCTTCTTCAAATATTCTTCTCGTGTACGAACTTTGTTTCAGTCCGTCGGACCGGAAATCCTGACGAAATGCTCGGGCCTGGGCGACGATGTCATCTTCGCGCTCTCCAATCCCCCAACTTACGGTCCTCTCCTCCCCTATTTGAAGGTACTCTTTTGGGACAAACCAAACAGAAAGTACGCATCGCTCCTGCGTTTGCTACTGACTCCTTCTCTTGTCACTCTCTCCCTTTCTTTTTGTGCACTGCGCTCCCCCGAAGTATCAATCCTGACTAGCATCGGTACCGTATGTCCGTCATTGAAGAGCCTTTGCATTGCCTCGCACAAACCATTCGCCAACATCCTTGATGTCAGGGGCGAAAAAATACTATCCGAGGCACTCCTGTATCTTAATTCGCTGGAAACACTGACGTGTCCTGCTCTCGACGAAACCGCGATTGTTCACCTCTCCCACCTTCCTCACTTGGTGGATCTCTCGATGGAGCTGCAGCTCGATTTCCAGCTGGAGAAAGTGAAACCCTTTTTGGCACCACCTGCATTCACTTCCCTGCTGTCTTTGACGTTACATGCCGTTATGCTCTCCACTCTGACGTCACTCCTGGAACATATGCGCTTCAAGCCGCGCAGCATATCATTCATCGTGACCAACACGCCGACCCCAGATGCGCTCCGACTATTCTTCCTTGCACTGACAAGCGCTTGCGACCCCGAGCAGCTCTGTCGTATCTCACTGACCACGTCCAGCGAACGGCCCCGCGCTGTCATGCCTCAACAAGTCTCCCTGTCGACGTTCCAATCCCTGCTCGCGCTGCCCAACATAGAGGCATTCGAGTTTGACGTGCCATGTAACATTACTCTCAACGACGACGCGATGACGACCTTGACGAAACACTGGCCAAAGTTGACCATACTCTCGCTCAACGCGAAATCGGGCTGGGGCATCACTTCGCGCGTGACTCACCAGGGGCTGGTTACGCTGCTCTCTGGCTGCGACCGGCTTTGCGAGTTCGCACTAGCCGTCGACTTTTCTGAGGTTGACGGGCCTCACGTCGAGATTCCTGAATCGCGCCCCGGGAATGGGACTACCAATGATAGTTGCCTAATTGCGAATTTCGTCACGTCGACCATCGTCTTTCCGATCACGGTCGCTGCGTTTCTGAGCGACGTGTGTCCGGAGTTGGAGACGGTGAGATCGTCGTGGACCCATAACACGCTGGGGACGGATCTGGAGATGGATCTAGATGCGGATGAAATGGACGTGTACCGAGAGAGGTGGGAGGAAGTGGAGAATTTGCTGCCTGCGTTCAGCACAGTGAGGAGGCAGTGTATGGAATGGGCACATAAGAAGGCAAGGGAGGAGCTTATGTGTCGAGGGGGGCGGTAAGTGACCTGGTACAATTTATTCCTGCGAGCGTTGCCGAATTTGGATTCGCAACAGAGAAAGCAACATATTGGACATGAACATGGACGATAGCTTATTGATCACCTATTTTGTTACATCAGGGTGCGCATAGAACGAAGTGTGCCAGTTTGATCGAGTTCACAGGTCGATCAGTTCCGTTGGAGTCGACTCCCGTGATTCTTCCCAGCTGTTCTTCTGTCCATAATCCATGTTCAATGAACAGGCGTACACTCCCCTTCACGAAATTTCTTTCTTTCCTTCCTGCCGGTTGCAGATGACCCTCAGACGTAACAGTTTTAGGGCTGGAAAATTCAAGACGCAGATCCTGCAACTGGCTTATCTCCTGAAGGACAACTATGGTCGCTTCAAACAAACATTTTTGTAGGATCTTGGCTGCCCACCACTTGAGGCTGCCTTGTGCTTTACTTTCCAGGTCGAGTCCACCACCCCGCGCTCACTGTTCACCAGAGTCTCGAGCTCGACTTGACCATCAACGACTGCAAAATCGCCTACGACCGTACCGAAAAGTGAGCACAGACAGAAAAGGCGTCTTTGAACGCTAACTACCCAAGGGGATCATTTTCTCCGTTCGTGTCACATTAGATCGGCGCTACATATTTGCAGCGGGCAACAATGGGCTCATTGCAAAACCCGTTCCTAAATATATGGATGCTGGCATCACCGAGTTGTTATGGGGGCTGTTGCTGAGACGACCAAGGTAAGTATCTTATTGAGACCCTTGGAGACGCGATTCAAGCTGACTCGCAGTTTTGGAACTTCCCTGTGATCATTACGCATCTCTGTCTTTGCGTTGGAACTAGCATCTGAACGCAGCGGCAGTTTTGTACACCGGAATGGGGCAGGTGTGCTGCAGCTGCCCGGACGTTGTCGCCCATCAGCCCCGAGGTGGATCTGGGTATATTTTGTGACCGTCCGTCGGCTTGGGGACAAGTCCCCTGTCGTCATTAACCCCTAAATGCGATCTCAAAACGGCGGCGAAACGAATCATATGGGGCAAATGTGTTAATGCAGGACAGACCTGTGCTGCGCCAGACTATGTCTTGTGCAAGAAGTTGCTCAAGACATGCTCAAGACATGGTCGTCCATGCACTCAAAGAAGCGTTCGTCCCCGCCGGTTACTACCCGCAGCGTTCGTGTCCGACAGACCCTCTTTCCCTCTAGGCATCTCGAATTTTACCCGAATGGCGCACTTGCGTCGCCTGATCAGTCGTATAATCAACAAACATCACTTTGATCGGATTAAATGTCTACTCAACAAGGCGTCCGGAGATATCGCTAGTTCACTGCGGAGGTAGATGGTATTTTCTTGGAAATTGTTTATTCTAACGGGTTTGCAGCCGACGGCATTCCATTCGGCGGTATTGGGCCGAGCGGATGTGAGTACTCCCCAACTGCTGGACTTGAACATGAATTCGGCTTGACTGGTTACCACGGACGCAAGTTCATTTTTGATTTGTTCACTCACCAGAGAGCTCCCCTTCCTGGCGCGCGTGAAGAATACAAGATAGTTTTTAGGCTGACACGATGGAATAAATTTCAGGTTGACGCTGCGCTAGGTTCAAGGCGTCCTCCTTATAGCGTAAGCCCGCTATGCGTTTCTCTGACCATTATCCTCGCGTAGGTGAAGAAAGAGTCTTGGTACCCAGAATGGGAGTTGACAAGAAGTTTGTTAATTCTGTATCTCAACTCTGAGAATCCAGAACGAGTTTGCAAATACCTCAGTATTACATCGGCATTGCTCTTCAACTGACGCATGCGATCTAGCTGTTCTTCAACGTTACGATTTGACATTCCGGATTATGTTATTTCATCATGTGTTCTTCGTTCAAATAAAGATACAGTATGTACCCCTGTTTTCATTTCAGGATACCTCGTGTTTTGCTGCTGTGCCAGAGTGCCTGGATCTTAGATTCACTCAGTGTGTTTCTTGTCTGTAGAACCAACAAACAACTGGCCTCGATCTCAGTGCATGTGGTGCACACTAATACAGAGAACTTGTCATGCATCAGGTTAGGTTACCATAGGGTTGGTTAAAGCCCAATTGTAAGACATATCTCCGGGGGCACGTCTTCTCTCATTCAATCCCATAGTGACGGGCTCTGACAGTTAAATATAGTAGTAGTCCGTTTGAATTTTTGAATTGGTCAGCGACGAGCCACATTACAACGTCCATAGCTCATAAATCAGTTGCACTATGTCCACCGAACTTGTCTACACTCCTCTCGAAGAGATCCCTCGGGTACGTTCTTATTTGCAGCCAAGAGCCATTAAACGAAGCCATTGTCTCTGTTCCCAGATCCATGCCGACTTGCGGAAGAGTTTCAGAGCTGGCAAGACTCGGCCCATCGAAGCTCGCAAGAAGCAGATCCTCCAGCTTGCCTACCTCATCCAGGACAACCGAGATCGTTTCAAACAGGCCATGTCGCAAGACCTCGGTCGTCCTTCGCTCGAGACTGCTTTGTACGTTCCCACACGCTCCTTGTCCCCCTAATGCCCTCACTGACTGCCACGTGTATCCCCGTCGACCTCACGGTTTTCCTAGCCTCGAGCTCGACTCGACCATCAGCGACTGTAAAATTGCACACGACCGCGTCGCTACCTGGGCGCGCCCCGAAAAGGCACCTTTCAACGTCAACTTTGCCGCGTTCAGCCCGGTCGTCCGAAAGGAACCCAAGGGGGTCATTCTCTCGATCACCCCATTCAACTATCCGGTATGGTTGACCCTCGGTCCTATGGTACGTCCTTTTTTCACTTCATCCCCGTCTTGACGGCATTACATGGTGCGTTAGGCTGGCGCTATTGCGGCCGGCAACTGCTTCGTGCTCAAGCCATCCGAGCTGTCGCCTGCAACCAGTGGGCTGATCGCTGAGCTTATCCCTAAATATTTGGATCCTGACGTCGTGCGAGTCATTATGGGGGCTATCGATGAGACGACCAAGGTAATGCCTCTCATTGGAGCCTTTGGAAGCGTGATTTACTGACCTGAATGACTCGCAGCTTTTAGAACTTCCCTGGGACCACAGTACGTGTCTTCGTCTTTGCCTTGGAACTAGCGTCTGAACGCACTGGCAGTTTTGTACACCGGAAACGGGCGCGTGGCCAGGATCGTGTGTACGGCGGCTGCCCAGACGCTGTCTCCTGTCAGTCTCGAGGTATGTCAGGGTGTATGCGCATTCCAGAGTAAACGGTGATGGTCAGTCAGCTCGGGGGCAAGTCTCCCGTCGTCATTGACCCCAAATGCGATTTGAAAACGGCCGCGAAGCGAATCATGTGGGGCAAATGCGCCAACGCAGGACAGACCTGTGTTGCGCCAGACTATATCCTCGTTGAGGAGGGCGCTCAGGACCAGATCATTCAGGCGCTCAAGGAGGCGTAAGTCCCATGGTCGCGTGTCCACGATTTTTGTCGTTGATCGTCTTTTCCAGGCACGACGAGTTTTACCCAAATGGTGCTCTTAAGTCGTCAGATATCTGTACTATTGTCAACAAAAGGCACTTTGATCGTGTCAAAGGCTTGCTTGACAACACCGCTGGGACGATTGTGCTCGGGGGCCAAACAGACGAGTCTAGGTGCTTCATCGCACCCACGATTGTCAAGGGGGTAAAGGGTGACGACTCATTGATGAGCGAGTAGGTCAACTGTTCTACAATGCAATGTGATCGACTGCTGATAGGGTGGGACAGGGAGCTGTTCGGTCCTGTGCTTCCTATAGTACCTGTCAAAAATCTCGATGCGGCGATTGAGTTTATCAACGATAGGTATGCACTTCCGAGTCACTCGAGGTCGTCATCGTGATCCTGGCTGCAGGGACCATCCGCTTGCGCTGTATGTTTTCTCGCAAGATGCCAAATTCAAGAACAAAGGTATATAACCCGGTTCGGGTACGATTTATCGTTGTAACTAACAAGCCAATTAGTTTTCGACAATACGCAGAGTGGCTCAGCCATTGCCAATGACACGCTGGTTCATTGTGCCGGTAGGTGGTGGCCATTTTGCGGGCCGTGTATGGTCTAATTTATTTTGTAGTTGACGGGCTCCCGATTGGTGGTATCGGACCGAGTGGAAGTGAGTATGCCTTTTGACTGTTACGCTAACAGGGCTCGAACATGAATTGGGCTTAGCTGGTTGTCACGGGCGCAAGTTTAGCTTTGATTTGTTCACTCACCAGAGAGCTTCGCTCGACTCGCCTTGGTGGTAGGTATGAATGGTATGTATTGTGACTGCCAGACTAACACGACAAATACTTAGGGTTGACACGATTCTGGGGTCAAGGTTTCCCCCTTACACTGTAAGTCTATCTATCGTCTTGATTTTTGGATACACCTTATAGTAATTACTTGCACTCATCAGACGAAGAAAGAATCCTGGCTGAAGAACGTACTCGGCGTTGGGCTTCCTGCGCGCCGTCAGCCTGCGCCTAGCCGCAGCTCCGACGAGAACCGTGTAATTTTCTTTTGTTCAGACCCAGGATGCGAACTTACTGAGCAAAAAGTCAAGCAGGTTATGAACATCAGTGGAGGTCACATCTCAATGATGTTGATCTGTTTGTTGGCGATCGTGGCCGCGTCGAGACGGGAAGAGCTGTCACAATGGCTGACAGGGCTGATTAACGCATAACCTATTCGAATTGTGTCGTCTCTCTTATATTTATCAATTGGTACATATGTGGGGTTTGCGTATTTTATGAGATGTGGGTTGTGATGATGTGGTCGTGATCAATGCTAAAGTGTCCATCCGCTCTCCCCTCTGATCCAAAGCGGCAAGCGCGTTGGTGCTGACTCTATGGTCTCCTCCACAACGTTGCCTTGTCTTCTTCCGATTCGGTATGTGAGCCGCGCGAAGGCGTGCTGCCGTGTTTCTGGTTATGCGCATGCCACGCCCCTGCCTTGCGCTGTTTACGCGTCTGTATCACCTCCGGTGCAGTCGCGCGCAGATGGACGTCGATGTGTCTCCCGGAGAGCTTGGACAACGGGGAACTAGACAGGAAGATGAGCTCTGCGGGAGAGTAAACGCCCGGTATGACTAAAGTACGTGGTGACATCAGCGGACAGAAATGGGACAACGCAGAGAGGCACGTACGTGGAGAGCACGCTGTCCGGGATGAGGAAGGGGAGTTGGAGAAGGAGCTCGAAGGGGCGGGCGAGGATGCCCGGGAAGAGCCAGACGTGTACGAGCCCGGAGAACGTCTGTGCACGGGGACGTAGAGCGCGGAAGAGACGGAAGGGATCTGAATCGGCGAGGACATGCTGTGTGAGTCATGTCCATTGTCCAGCCACTATTATATGTGCAGTGAATAGGACCGAGAATGTTCTATGCCGTGCTCGGACATTCACACACCGAACGGGCTGACGTGAGCGGTGATGCCATTCGTGTCATATTACAACTAATCCACGTATCAAAGCAAAATGTCTCATGCATCGACAAAAGTCTTGACATTGTCTAACCATCTCACGTATTCCTGAACACAAAAATAAGTCAGCTACAGCCTCGTCAGCACCACGTCATCCGCACGCACCTTTTGTTCTTTGTATTCCGAGTATTCAGGAATAAACGTCGCAAGAACCTCGTTCACACCTCGCTCGTTCAACCACTTTTCAAACTCTTCTTGGACCGCCACATCCAACGTGTCGAACTGTGGACCAATATACAGCCCACGCCGTTTCCAGTCCGCCTCCGCAGTCAGCTCAGTCCCGAGCACCCCATCAGGGTAGAACGAAATGTTGTCCACGACGAAAGCTCCCTCCTGGCACATCGTGTCGACATTGAGCGATCCCTTGGAGTTGTCCTGTGCACAATCCGCTCGTCATTGCAACATCACCCTCAACACGAAACGAGACCAACCTTGGTGACCGCAAACGACACTCGCGTGGGATATGACTGACCCTGGTCCTCTTCCCCGCTGTCCTCGTCCTGGGCAAACTCGGACTCTTCCTCTACGTTTTGCATGTCGGCGATCGAGAACATGACGCGGATGCTGTGAGTTGGACGTCCATGAGCCTCGCTGTGCGCCGTTCCAAACAAAACGCACACCCACCTTTCGTTACCAAACTTGCGCGTGAGCGTGACCTCGTCGTTGCCCTCCACGTCCTCGATCTGAAACACGACCCGTCCGTGAGCACTGCGAGAACGAGTAAACCAAAGAAAGAGTGGAACTCACTATCCATGTGCCCTCCGCCTTGAACGCCCTTAAAAACTCGGGCTCTTCCGTCGACACGCTTTCCTTTTCGTACTTAAGCTCCTCGGCTAGCTTTTGTGAAAAGAGGACGTCCGCTACAGGGGAAGCGTTGCGTCAGCTATCAGTGGCGTCGCTATGAAACTAAGCCAGGACATACAGGAACCCTCCGAGAATCGGCAGGGAGTAGTAGAAAACGTTCTTGCCGACGACGCCATACGAGGTGCAGTCCGAGCGGTGAGACTCAGCGACCGACCGCCCCACAGTGCTTGGCGCACAACCGTACGAGAAGCAAACTGGCAGAGAGTACGAGAAGCCGACATAGTGAACATTTTATGTTAGACGGTGGAAGTGAAAAGAGAGTAGCTCTTTTAGGGATTTTAACGACACGCCAAAATTTAACCGACGTTGTTTGGCAAAAGCTTGTGAAACAAACAAACGTTCGCTCGAATTGGAAGGCATGGTCCGTTCTTTGTTCATGTCCGCCACAACTCGGAATACAAACGGTCGATTCTTTACGGAACACACTAAGGCACCAAGACACTCTGTGTAGACAGAGATATTACAAAACTGCTCGTCTTGCAAGGACCACGAAACAGAACCGATCGACCAACATTCCAGGTTTCCCCGTCTTTGCTTTGCACGATCAGAACCAGGATAAGCCTTCAATCCCGATCACGACCAACGAAAAGTATCAAATACATCACATTGTTACAGTCAAGAACCTACATAATAAACGATACCTACTCAACACAGCATCAACAGAAAGCAGAAAGCATAATATGACACATGACCGAGAACTCCCATCGAATAATAACCAAACGAGGGAACAACACATGGTGATTGGGAAGAAAAGCAAGAAATATCTGAACGAAAAAAAAACGAAACTCTAACTACATGCTCGATTTGTAATTGAATGGTAGTCTGCGCCCCCAAATACGCCGCGCAGCTGTTTGACCAATAAGAAGATCCTAAAAGATCACATCGCATTGCACCTTGGCCAGGACCAGGTTAAAGGTCAAAGAGAACTCGGATGAGTTTGAGATTTTGATATCTCATAGAGCCGTCAGAATATCTTCAGTTCGAATCGAGCATTTAGAAAAGCAGCAGTGAATCAATGTCAGAGAATCATAGATGACAGACGAGAATATCAAACGCGGAGTAGACAAGACTGACAATGGAAAAAAAGTGGTGAAACATTTTTGCTGGCATAGCAAATTGTTAGTCGTCACGTTCGCCGGGGCTGTTCGCCGGATCGGAAGCGTGGTCACTCCCTCCAGCTGTGCCGCCAGAGGTCGGGCTCTCTTGCGCAACTGCTACTACAACCGCAGCTGCCTTTTGCTTCTTGCTCTTGGTTTCACCCTTAATGACGCGAGATCGCTTTTTTCCGGATGTAGTCCCACCATTAGTCTGCCCTGTGGCTTCCGCAGATTGACCCACATTCTTGGATGCATCAGCGGGGTCAATAGTGGTTACCGGAGCCCCGTTAGGCGGTGGAGGAAATGCGCCTGGAGGAACTGAGGCGTAGTGGTGGAAGAAGCCGGGAGGCGCTATCGGATAATATGGAATCATTGGAGGAGGATGGCTTGTGCCATTGGCTCCGCCTTCTGGAGCCTGACCCTCGTGTCCGGGAGGTATGAAACCTGGTGGCGGTGGATAAAAGTAGGGATAGAACCCTTCCGGAGGCGGTGGATAGTGAGGCATCTGCTGAATGGGCGGAGTGGGCTGATTGGCAGCAGGGGTCTGCGGGGTTTCGTCTGTCCCCTGCCATTCAGGCTCACCATTCTCTGTTCGCCCAAATAAGTACGACGACTGACAAGGATAATACGTACGTACCAACGAAAGAAGTCTCCTCTGTGTTCGAATTGGAGGTCTTATTCTTGCGCTTGTACGGACCACGTTTTATCCCTTTCTGGCGCTCCTTGCGAACACCGTCCATACACGTGCCCTGAATACCGTACTTGACGCAACGCTCACAAGGACGATGTTCGTCGCACCGCTTGCATGCGTTAGCACAATTGGTGCACTTAAATAACAATTAAAGATACGAGATACGCGATCACAACTAGCCACTGACCGCCATCTTAACCTGCCTGCGCTTGGGACGCGGCCCATTGGCAGTAACAGGCGTAGACTGAGAATACTGCGGAAAACCTATTTTTTGATGTGAGGGATGTGGATGAGCAGCTAGAAAAAATAGCCTACTCTGTCCAGGAGGGGGGGGCGGATAAGGAATCACCATTCCAGGCGCCGCTGGAAACGGTATCATGTACTGCGCTCCAGGAGGCACGCTGCTGGGGTTTTCACCGTGATTCGAGTCGGGAGGCTGAGCGTAATATATGGGGTACCCAGGAGGATAGGCAGCGCCAAGCGGCTGGGCGTAGGGAGGCATGGCGGGCGGATATGGATGCTCTTGGGCGACTGGTCCAGCATTCTTGGCCTGATCGTTCGCCATTGAGGATGGTAACAAAAAAAGTGACCGGTGTCGAACACAAATTATCTTCTACTTGCGTAAGCAGATAGGCGCGGGGAAACAGGGTAGAAAACATGTTGGAAAGGACGTCAGTACCGCAGGAGAACATCAATATGGTCAGTCGAGAGCTTGGTATGACAGGCGAGGAGAACGAGCAGAATGAGTAACTCACTCCGCTCGAAATTGCTTGTTTTCCGATCCGTCGCCGCTCAGAACTCACTTTCCGCAGTCTGGGCAACTCTCGTTTCGTATTCGACAGTCTGGCAAGACTGTGGTTCCCTGATGAATTTAGCGGCAACAACTGTTAGGACTGCGTTCCAAGGCGGGCGGGGTGCAGTGGTAACTGTGCAAGTGAGGAAAGTGTTGCACGTGCGAATTAAACCTTGAGCCGCGCTTCTGGGAATGGGCCGTGCGCGCTAACTGGCCATCTGGTCAACGTGGGCGACGACGACGACAACATACACTTTGGACGCGCAGGACACTCTCGAAATATGTGCCATAATTATCGTCTCTGCTTCTAGCTCTGCCACATGATTTCCCTTTCTCCGCCCCAACCACCACCAGCTCCGCTCGAACACGACTCCCAACTGGACCATTCGTTCTTCGACTTTGACCATCCAGCGATATCTCGAGTCTTGTCTGCTCCAGTCTGTGTTTTTTTTTTTGGTTGATCCAGGGACAATCTTTTAGCGTGCTCTCTCCGTTCCGGCCTCTGTATCTGCGAATCAAAATACCTGTGTGCTGGCGTTGCTGCTGAACTAGTCCATCTATAACGCATTCTATTTTTTTTCCTGGATTTTCCTCGCGTGGCGCTCTTCCCGTCAGTCGCAATATGTCTCTTTTGGAATTCCTGCAGGATTGGCGGTAACTGGACGAGATAGGCCATCATATCTCTCCGATCTTCCCAGCAGGAAGACAGGTCACGATACAACCCTTCTTGCCATCCGGATGATTGCGTTCCCTTGGCGAGTTTATCCACCACCATACCACAAGGCTTGTTCGTCATTGCCAAAAGCAGTCCAAAAAGCAGTGAAAGGCAACGCGACCCGATGTCCGAATGGCCCTTGAGTTGCAGCACGTCTATAGTAAGCTTTTCTTCATTTATATATGGAGAACTTCTTTGCCAGTCAGACTTCTATTTACATAAGCCTAATCTGGGTGCCTCGGATCTTGCTACACGATTCACCGTTCGGTTGGCAATTTGCGCTGCGATATGATGCGCCTTGTTCGTATGACAACCAAGGCATGTAACTCATAGCGGACTCTTGCTGTATTGATTCAGCGCCTACGGTAACAAGAAGCGTTCGAAACAAGGGTGAGTGACTAGAGCTAGGTCGCATTCCACCGGGTCCAGAACGTGTATTCTTGTTTGTAGGGGGTATTTGATCGGAAATAGAAGACACCATTCTGGCCCATTCAGTTTCGTCTTCGCGAAGTGATTGGTGGTCGCCACCTGTAAATTTGCTCAGCACTTGCTTCCGACTGCACAACCAGTATTCGTTCATGGTCTAGGATATGCAACTGCTTGAACTTGTGCAAATCCACACCATCAATTTTCTGATCTGAGCATGCGTACCAGATCCTTTACGCAACGTTGGGAAGCAGGCCACATCCTTCCTGTATTGATAAGCTGATAAGCAAGGCGCTGCAGTATTCACAAACTTTCAAATATGAAACGTCAGAGGTGCATGCAAGTGAAACACAACATATTGGGCCAAACTTTGGTAGTGTATTGTATGTGAATACTGCAGGCTCGACGGACTCAATGTACATTCAAGCGGACATCCGAACCAATATGTCCCGGGGTCATCCACGTCGAGCCACCATGTATCGTAAGTACGAGTGCGCACTCACGTCCGAATGGCGGCATTTTGACGATCTTTCTTTGATTTCTCTTCAGTTTGGTTGAGCTGACCACTATTTTTAGGGAATGTTTAAATAGCCGGGCGTTACTAATTGATAGTGGGCAACGTCTGTGTCGCTCACTTCGCTCTCACTCACCAAAGTCAAGAATAATATTCCGACTAGCTTCGATGGCCTCCGTTATGTCTCACCAAAGTCCGGTATAAAAAGACGACAGAACCAGAATCCCATAGAACTCCACCCATTCGCCATATTCCTCGACGCAATGTCCTCTGTGACAAACAAGCCCGCGCCTGGTATCTCTTATTTTACTCCCTCACAGGTACCCGCCGCTGGCACTGCATACGACCCCCAGCCAGATGGAAAACCGATACCAAAGCTGTTCCAGCCTATTAAAATCAGAGGGACTACGTTCCATAACCGTGTCTTTGTAAATGCTCTTGTCCAGTCTCGGCACGTTGCCCGGCAGCAAACTGAAACCAACTGTAGCTCTCTCCACTCTGTCAATATTCTGCCGAGGACGGTCATTTCACGGCTTGGCACCTAGCTCACCGTGAGTACAGTCTCCGCTTTATGTGAACAAAGCCAGAATCTTCGTTATCACGTGTCCAGTCGGCGGTATTTTTACTCGGGGACCCGGTCTGTCCATCATCGAGGCTACAGCCATTGCCCCAGAAGGACGAATCACTCCAGAAGACGTTGGCTTGTGGAACGATAGTCAGACCGAGTCACTCCGCAAGATCGTCGAATTCGCCCATTCTCAGAATCAGAAAGTCGGCATTCAACTCGCGCATGCGGGTCGCAAAGCGTCCACGGTCGTTCCGTGGCTGCAACCAGGATTAGCAGCTACTGAGAACGTTGGGGGATGGCCCGAGAACGTCTGGGCACCCTCGAATGTACCGTTCAACGAGGAGTTCCCCGTGCCGAAGGAACTTTCGAAAGCCCAGATCAACGAGGTCGTGGTTGCCTTCGCAGACGCTGCGAAACGTGCGCTCAAGGCTGGCATCGATGTGATCGAGATACACAATGCCCATGGATACTTGTTATTCAGTTTCTTGAGTCCTCAGACGAATAAACGCACAGACGAGTATGGCGGTAGCTTTGAAAATCGCATTCGCTTGACTCTGCAAGTGGTCGACACACTTCGCGACATCATCCCTGATGATATGCCATTGTTCCTCAGGTACGCTGTAAACCATTAGGTGGCATACTAGTTGTCGAACTTATGACATGGCCATCAGGATATCTGCAACAGAGTGGTTAGAGGAAGCTCTCCCGGATGAACCCTCCTGGCAACTCGAAGACACCGTCAGACTCGCAAGCATACTCGCGGAGCACGGCGTCGATTTCCTGGATGTATCTACTGGCGGCAACCACCCCAAAGCTGTCATGAAAGGCGGGACAGCCTATCAAGCGCCGTTCGCACGCGCCGTAAAGCAAGCTGTCGGCGACAAGGTCGTAGTGGGATGTGTTGGGTCGATCACGAATGGTGTGGTTGCTGAGAAAGTGTTGGAAAACGGGCAAGCCGATGTTGTTCTCGTGGGACGATTCTTCCAGAAGAATCCTGCTGCAGTATGGTCGTAAGTCGGTCGGCTTTATGGTTGACTGGATGTTCCCTAACAGAAAACATGGAATCCTAGATTTGCTTCCGATCTGGGGGTAGCGATAAAGATTGCGAACCAGATTGAATGGGGCTTTGCTGGTCGTGGTGGAACTAAGAAGAAAATAGATTGGTAGAATACCTGACGTGAGGTGTGGGTTGAAAAGTAGACAAGATGATGATTAGATAGTGATACACTATCGAAAGCGGATGTCTAGTGAGGTGGAACTAGTAACGTTGCGAAGGTCGCAAGTTATAGACATGGGGGATAGGTCTCATCGGGAGCGCGATGAGGACAATCAACTTAGTTGCTCATCTCATTTCATGCAATAGTCCAAAACTATGGTTCTCGGGACGGCTGTTTTTCCCATAAAGACCAAATGAACAATATGGCATATGCTGAAGTAGATATCGGTGCTACCTTTGCAAACGATGAGCTATACAACACGACACTGGCCTGGGACGGGAAAGATAGGAAATTAGTATCATGTCCACGCCAAATAAGCTAGGTGAACTTCTGGCGGGGACGGTCGTAGCATTGAAGAAAGGTGTTAACAATGACCCAGCATCACCCGAAAGACAAGCGCGGGATCCTCGGGAAATCTAGCACCCCTTAATGTACCCCGCTTGGGGATGAGATATATGAGAAGCAAAACTCGTACGATGGTAGCGGCCTGACTGACTGCCTGTTTGTAGTAGCTGTCAAGTAGATAGTAGATCACCTCTGGATTTTCATGCGACTCGATACTGAATGACATATGAACATGAATCACAGGCAGCAAAGCATTTCGCAAAGCAGTTTCAATAGATTTTCCATTGATGTGCGGTGGAAGCACTGTCAGTGTGAAAAAGAATGTTGAAAGTGTGTACGCCAGACTGCGGGTCCGTAACCCGTGATTTTGGCATCACTATTTTGGTCGTATAGCCGTTGACGGTGTTCAGGAATCAGCTTGAAGATTAAGGGAATCAGGATTCTGTTTGAATCACCTAGATGCTCATAGGCCGGCGAGAGGGTTTTCTCGGTGGGAAAAGATGTTGCTCGTCATGGGGAGCCGAAACAGAAAGAGGTAGATTGTTTAGTGCGTTCTGCGTA
Source organism: Rossbeevera pachydermis (assembly GCA_038090155.1). Taxonomy (NCBI): domain Eukaryota; kingdom Fungi; phylum Basidiomycota; class Agaricomycetes; order Boletales; family Boletaceae; genus Leccinum; species Leccinum pachyderme. The sequence continues at coordinate 19,682 of JBBPME010000021.1, forward strand.
GGACGACTTGGACAAGCGGCTGGACCCCGAAGTCTGGGACACTCGTTCTGAGTCGTACACTGTGATTGATAATAACCAAGTTGGCGAGCCTGCCCAGTGGGGTGTAACATGTAACCTTGCAACGGTGAGCGATCGGAGCGAAGGGCTCAACTTCACAGAAACTCCGAATTGTGGGTATTTTATCTTTTCGACTCATTCAATTTGCACTCACATGTGATTTCGGGTTAAAAGGCTGGCACCTGGCATCTGTTTCCGAGGGTTGTCATGGCTGATAGTCGATCACCATCGTGATGCTAAGCCGCCGAATGTCCGGACTACAACTTATATATATACAGGAGCCACACATGATTTCTCAATCGGATGGGAGCCAGGAATTGCCTGTGCTGTTTCATCCCGGGAAGATCGTAAGTGCCTTGCCAACGCTAAATCTAGCCGATATCGCTGAAGGAGCGTATGCTCACTTGTGTTACCATATGATCCATAGGGGTTATTCACGTTGCCTTATAGTTGGGGTGTGAGGAAGCAGATAGATTTCCCACTGGTATTCTCCCGCTGGCAACGGTGTCTCCCTGTATCAACGTGCTGATGAGATGCATGGCATCGGCAATATTGTCTTCATGGTTTTCGCGGTTATTGGTGCATTGTTGGTTGCAATCCCCCTGCCGAGGGCGTTAGGTGAGTACTTTTCCGACTAACACGGTGTCATGTGATACCACGATCAAGTGGATAGCTTCTGGCAATGTGGGAACATCCATGCTCATTATCTGGACGGAGCTTGCATGTTTGATCCAATTTGCCAACGCTTTACGTTGGAATCGGAATATAGAGAACTGGGCGCCAGGCTGGTGTGATTTTTGTGCGTCCAATTCAATTTCATGTTAATTGGGTTGCTAAGTTCGATCAAGGTGGATATTTTTTTATTGTTGTGGATGTTGCTCTTGCCGCCAGTGGTGTATCCATCAACCGTCAGTTGTACATGATCGTAACTTTGAACCCAAAGGCACATGAGGTACATATATTTTACAGTTTCGTTTGACGGTATAACCTGTTAATATATATGTTATCCAGAAAGTTTTCAATATGATAGTCGATTTTGTCCTCTGTTTAGTGATGCCCTGCGCTTGTATTGCTCTCGGTATAGCATTCCTTGGAATGTCCGATTTTCTGCACCCCGCTCACTAGGTACCACAGAGTATATTGTTCGACAATATCGGTTCTACATTTATGAGGACGTCGGATGCCTTCCAGGTGTAGGCACTGTCGATCTTGCCTTTCCCCTTGTCTGGATGCTCCCTTTGCTAGTCGGTGCAGTATCTGCAACATATGCCTGTGCGCAATATGCCAAATCTGAGACCACGTACTGACCATTTGTGCCTAGGTCTTACTGTTCGAGCAAATTTTCGGTGGAACCACAGAATAGCAGGAGACCCAGGCATAAACTCGGCATGGAGTCGGCGCTTGATTGCCATAGGGGTGATTAGTACGCTGTACGGACTTATTCCGACATCGATATCCATTGCCTCGGTGGCCGCTGCATATCCAGTAATGCCTTGGCCTGGATGGGGAGCCATCCACTCCACCATTGACGTAATCATCTACGTCCCAGCACACGAGTGGCATTCGAGTTTAACTCAGATTACCAGTGTTGAATTGCGGCGCTGGACAATCGTGACGATCGCATACGTAGTCTTCTTGCTTCTTGGGCTAACCGACGATGTGAAAAGGATGTATTGCGCACCATTCAGAAGCGTTGTCGAGCAAACGTTTTCCCCCGATCGGACGAGGTGCGAACTCGTTCATTTCAAGTTTGATTCCAATGCCCATATTCATTATCGATTAGCCGTGGAACTGTGCTGGACCAGGACATTGATTGGAGCACGAACCGCCAGAAAGGTACCATTTTGCGTTTCTCATACTTGAAAGCAAGCACAATTTACGCGTGTTCAGTTGCCCAAACATCTCGCTTTAATCAAAGATTTAATTTCATTATCAACGGAAAACGGCGCGGAGAAAGGCAACTGCAAGGCGGCCTGCCAGTGACTGGTAAATCACGACCGGATTCGGACTTGGAACGTTTCGAGGTTTTACCTATCACCCGGCCTCGCGCCGCAGCATACACGGAACATTCTTCGTACTCACACTATGAAAACGGTAGTCGTCCCACCTGAATATCTTGAAGTAGATCCAAGCGGCCCGAGTCACGGCTCGTCGGGTTACGTTGACAATTACACTCCACGCCATGTGCGTTCACACATCATAACTTACATCAAGGACGAAACCCGCGAAGGTTCACGTAGCAGTTTTCAACATGCTAGCTATATACTCGCCGGTCATTCTCAGAGAGTCTGTTTATGGAGAAGTTTCCTGAGTGATGAACTGTATATATATGTTTCCAAAGACTTGTAGATCTTATGCCATGTATTCACCCTCCCAATATGAGGAATGCATCAGTTCGTCCTCGAAAAAAGACAAATGCGTTGGACTAAGTGGACATCCAGCGCTGAGAGTGCATCTTCATTTGAGATGACACCTTAATTTACTCCAGGCCACTTAGGTAAGACGGCGCCAGCACACTTTCGTAGGAGCATCTGGTGTTATGTACATCGAAGAGTGGAGGACACGCCATCCTTTCTCACTGCTTTTCTACGCTTCAAGTTGTGCTCAGGTCAATCAAAGAGTCCACGCCGCCGGCACCAGTAGTAGTGGCACTAACCAGCACATTTACTACTATTGTGTTGTAGAATAGAATCATTCGCTCCGTACATATACGCATCGCTTACGTAATACATTAGCTTATATATATATATATGTAGCACGCGCACTACTGTACCTTGTCCGTTATCGCGAATAACATCTGCCGCGTCGTCACGCCTCACCCGTAAGTTGCGCTCGGCGGCATACGACTTTTCAACATATTTGGGAAGAGACGCATTTACCAAAGACGCCACGCATATTTTCCTCCTTCCATCGGCAGCCATAGAATAGAATCGTCATGTCCAGGGCGACGAGCATCACTGGAAGCTCGGATTGGCGCACTTTGTGTCAATATCGTAAAGCTGTTCAGAATGCATCCATTCCAGAAGAGTGGAGGATCAAACTGCCACCGGACACATGTATGGATGTTCGTTCTGTCACAGAGGACTGTGGACTTTTATCATCACGAGAACTCGGCATCATCGACCTCGGTACGAAGGACGTGTCGGCGTTAGCCCGCTTGCTCGCCGACGAGACCTCAGGATACACAAGTTTGGAAGTCACTACCGCGTACCTCAAGAGCGCTATTATCGCACATCAACTCGTGAGCTTACCATTCGTCCATCTCGTCTCTGGCTATCGAACCATTCATTTAGACAAACTGTCTCACGGAGGTCTTTGTTGAGCGAGCCCTTGATCAGGCCAAGGAAGTCGATCGGTATCTGGTAGAACGTGGGGAACCAATGGGCCCTTTACATGGTTTGCCAATTTCATTGAAAGATCAGTTTACAATGAAAGGCTTGGAAACCATCATGGGTAATGATAGTTCTGTAAAGCCTTTGCCAATTATTGATATCACACTCCCTCAGGATATGCCTGCAATATCGGGAAGTTTGCAGATGATGATTGTGTTCTGGTGGAAATGCTGTACGAATTGGGAGCAGTACCATTTGTTCGTACTAATGTGCCACAGACGCTCATGGTCAGTAATGAGATCATGGGACAATATCAACAACTTCTAACGTTACTATCGTGCAGTGGGGAGAAACACACAACAATGTATTCGGCCGCACGACGAACCCCTACAACAGGAAACTCACCCCTGGTGGATCCTCTGGTGGAGAAGGCGCACTCCTCGCAATGAGGGGTAGCCCCTTGGGAGTAGGTACTGATATAGACGGGTAATACTTTCGTTCTCGATCCATGATAAAGCTTGATCCGGAATGGATTCAGGTCTCTCCGCATTCCAAGTGCCTTCTGCGGGCTGTACACCATTCGACCCTCGTACGAACGTCTTCCATATCATGGCGCTGCCAATACCTTGATGGGTCAAGAATCCATCTCGTCTGTGCTTGGACCAATGGCAACATCTGTCTCTGCATTGAAGTTCTTTACAAAGGCAATCATAGATGCTCGTCCCTGGGATCGCGACCCACTCGCGATTCGAAAAGGGTGGAATGAGGGAGAATACAAACTAACGGAGCACGGTCACGGAAAAGGGATGTGTTTCGCTATCTTGTGGGATAACAAAGTGGTCAAGCCACATCCTCCTCTCATTCGAGCGATGAATATAGTCAAAGAAGTATTAGAGAAAGAAGGTCACCAGGGTAAGTTATCCATTTTTAAAATATCTATTCGAAAATTCAAACCACTGTCGCAGTTATTGACTGGGAACCACTGAACCACATCGATATTTATAAGAATGCTGTAAACTTATGCCTTATGAGTCGGGACAACATCTGATATCTGACACAGCAAACCATTCTGGTTGCCGATGGAGGCGAGGACTATCGCAGGAGTTGTGAAGCGTCTGGTGAACCCCTCATTACCTCAATGAGTCCCGAGGAGGAACCCCATTCATTTGACTTGGAGACATCGCTCGTGAAAAGTCTGGTTGGACATGCGAGGAATAGAACTACCTGGGAGGTATGTTCGTGATTGTGTGGCCCGAATGTAGGAATGTGGCTTACTTACTTACTCTTATACTTAGCTATGGCAACTCCATACAGAAAAACGTGCACTCCGCAAGGCATACCTAGACCACTGGAATGCAACAAAGAGTAGAACAAACACTGGCAGGCCAGTTGATGCGATCATCTCCCCTGCTGTAGCATATACTGCGTGTCCACACGGCTTGAACTAGTGAGTTACATTCCGACTTACACCTACCAAGTCTCACACCTACTTTTCCGCATTCAGTGATTCTTTTTATACGACCCTTGGAAATGCGATGGACTACACTTGTGCCGTCTTTCCTGTGACATTTGTCGATCCCAAGATTGACCTACCCGTGGCTCCTCATGATTTCCATAATCATGAAGATGAGGCATTTTATAGACTTTGTATGTCTCTATGTGCATCCGACCAACTGTGAGACTGAAATACACCAGATCACCCGGAGCTGTTCCCCGGTGTACCTGTCGGACTTCAACTCCTTGGTCGCACGCTAGAAGAGGAAGCGGTGATTGGTATGGTAGAGTTGGTGGACGCAGCGATTAAGAAACACGTGGTTCTAAGTTGAAGGGGCACGAAAAGTTACATTGAAAGGTCACATATGTCCACATAGGAAATATACTTAATAATTGACTGGTCCGCGCACGAGATCTGGAACCATAGGTAAGGTACGGTGGATATAGCTATATTCATCAACGTTGTCCTACGTGTTGTCCAGGAGAATGATAATCCCAGTAATTAAACAAGCCCTCACCATATCCAACATTGGGCGAATCAGGGCTAGACATGGTGTGGTACTGTTGATCATGCGCCAGTTTGTAGTCATGATAAGACAAGGCATCAGGTTCAGTTGAAGCATGCCAATTTGAACCTGAGGGCCATTGAGGGGGATGAGAATGAGTCGAGTAATCTATAAAAAAAATCGGATGAGTACGTTAATTGTATAAATATACTCCGATTGACTTGCCCATGTGGGCTGATGTCACATGTTCGGCGAGTAGCATTGGATAAGTAGACAATGCGCTGGTATTAACCTCCCACTGCGTCGCTCTCTTAGTTTCCAAAGAAAATAGGAGCATGTCAATTGCTTCCCACACAATTAATATATTTTCAGTAGCTGGCGATCTCAGAACAACACAAAAAATACCTTTTCGTAGGACATCCTCGCGAGTTCGTGGTTCTTGTCCACTAATATCCCTTATGACCCCACGAAGTGTCTTGAAGCATTCTACTTCCTTTTCGCGATACTCCCTTTGCAGTATAACCTTGCTCGGTCGGGACGATGGCGACGGAGCGTGGGCCGGAGGTTGGTATGGGTGGTACAGCATTTTGCAGTCCTCGCGACTAGCGGAGTCTAGTCCAAGAGTGCGGCATGTGGACTTGAGCCTTAAGTACTATATCTCGGATAGTGTTGGACTCATCACCTCACGTTATTCGCTTCCAAGTTCTTCTAACCGAATCCATATGAACGGAGGGTTTGTTCCGGGAAACACTGCCCGCCGATCGCTAAGGAGTGTCTGTCACCAATCTCAGGGAATGACGATCAAAAAATTGTAAGCAGCATCCTGTGTTCCTCTATGTACTACGTGATCCACAGCACCCACGTTATCACCGGCACCATCGGATCAGTTCTGTAAAATATTGGCACGGTGATCTGAATCTTTGACAAGAAGAGCAAGTGAGATTATGTCAGCGAATGCTGAGACGCTGAGTCTCAGCATAACACGGGGCCCACGCGGGGCCTGCATCTCCGATTTTTCCCAATACTAAGCACTTGAAAACAATTACGTACGTAGCCGAAAAGTCACGTATCCTAACACTTGGTACCTACAATGAGTTAGTAGCACAGTAATGACGCGAAGCTGCCAGTGGCCCTTTGAGAAGAAGATCTCAGATAAAAACTAGTTTCACCATGTCAGCTTCTCAAGCTGAGCCCCATGATGCAGAGAAAGAACTTGGGTTTAATGTCAAATGGAATACAAGGTATTGCGTGATAAGGTGGGTGAATTCGGGGCTCTCCGGCGGGACACAATGAGGACAGGATACATCATACATGCATGAGTCCTCAAAGGCCTTATCGATGCACCAGCTACATAGTAAGAACCGGCAAGCAAAGAACTTCGGGTTGAAGCTCCTGTGCTGATGGTACGAAAATTCCGCAAATATTCACAGAAAGCAAAGAGTTGCATGGACTCAACAAGCAAACTTGAACGTCAGATGCCACTAATCACTAGATCTCGTTGAGCCATATAAAAATCCATCGATCACATCAGTAGCTAGACAAATAAACAGTTCAATTTTGCGAGCCACGTAGCCCGAACCCTTGCCTTTTGAAGACGTTCCTTGGAAACCAGGTGGCTCTCATAATTCGGACTAGTACTCGCAGGTTACTGTCTCGTAGCAACAGATTATTTATTGATTAACGATCAGCTTCGTGGGGTCAAGTGCTCGATAATATGCTAACATGTATGTGAATATTTCAACACACTAAACGGTTCTTACAAATGAAAACAGCCAGACGGAAGGCAGAAAATTATGCAAATGCATGTAGAAATAATGTGGTTACTAATACTGGCGATCGGTGGTGATGGAAGATTAGCTCAATGGTCATGGCCAGTGGGGTATATATATACTGGTGTAGCACGTAACGAGCTGTAAATCGCGTTACCCGCCAGGAGACAAGATAACTATGCGAAAAATCATGTCGTTAGATAACGGCGTGACAACGAGGTCCCATCCCATTCCTTGTGTGGTTAGCAACTAATAATCGAGGTAACGAGGTACTAACGATGAATAGGGATGATTTAATGCCAATCACGCCCGTTGAACAAATAGATTATGGGTATCCTCGGTTTGATGCGTGATCCTGAGTACTTTGGGGATAGCATGAGCCACTAGTTGATCGATAGGAGGGCTCATCTTCATCAAGCCTGAAACGGAAAACTTTGGGCCTGTGCAGGACGCGCGATGAGGTTCAAAGGACGCTGATTACCTTGTCGTGAGAGTCCACTAGCAAAGGCCAGTGTATCTTCGGTCTTCCCTCCTATTGCCTTTACCAAGGCTAGCAATATATATGTAGCTGATAACCGTTCTAAGATCGACACGATGAAACACATAATCCCGAGATAAAGGACCAAGAAAGAAAAGACACGTGATCTAGTACTACCTTCTAAATGTAAGTTAGTGTCGCGGTCTTCGGATGCCGTAGCCTGTCAAGGGAATGCGAAAAGTACTAGTGGTAGTCGGTCATCGCCGATTATGCATCATCAGCGTGTTTGGCTGCCTCGGTGGTCCGGGAACGCATGGACGTGGGGCCGTCGTGGCCCCCAAGCTCATTCTATGATGCTGCCGGCTAGTTCAAATTATTCTTGCCGGTCATCGGCGTATTTCGATGCGACGACGCAAGCCAGCAACATCGCCTTTCCTGTCCGCCACTCGTCCGCTGTCTTTGCCCTCCTTCTCCTTGCATCGCCTTGTTGTATCCACAATGAGGATGGCATCCAGTGACTAATATCGGGCGCTTTAATTCAATTAACAGCGCCCGACGGTCGCAACCCGTTCTCACAAAGCCTTCTTATTATTAGTCAGCAATTTCGTGACTTGTGATCTTTAGGATCAGGTTGCCGAAATATTGTTCCCTGCTTTGACGACAGTGAAGCATAGACTGATAGAACGATACTGACCTACTACTTGGCCACCTTTACTACCCTCGCCCATCCTCACATTACTATCGCCCACTGGGATCGAGTATGGCTGTCGTACTTGGTACAGCTGGCGGCGAATGGAGCATGATATAGTATGTCCGGGTTAATTAGATCGAACTCCGATTGTCCGTCAACCTCGTTGTCCAGGAAATTTACCACTTTCCGAGCCCGACTCGCTTCCATTGAAGAGAGTAATAGCAAGGTAATATCTCATATTCCCTCTGTTACATTTGATCAATATAGTGAGACCTCACTCGGTATGTATTTACAATGGAACAAGGACGGAAAACGTCATCAACTACTTTCACAACTAAGGATGGTAAGACCACAGTGCCCAGTCCTCATGGTATTCCTGATAACCATTACCACTATCCAATCTGGAGTCTGGATTGGAGTAGTCCAATTGACCGTGCATTTGAGTACTACCAGTATAGGAATCAACCCTGCCTTTTGGATGCCAGTTTTCGAGGAAATGGTAGGAATCCCATTGGGCTGAGAAATGGTGAGCATCTCAAGACTCCAAGTATACCTGTACTCACCACCCGCATGATCTGATGCCAATTTTGCCGAGTTGTTCGCAGCAAGTACGTTATACGCAGTCGAAGGAACAACTTGGGCATCCATCTGCTTCCTGGTATCCGAGGTCTCTAAGAGCAAGTCAATCGCTTTTGGGATTGTATGAGCATTCATCCAAACAACTGATAGTAGACCGTAAGCAACCTTTTTTCAGAATCTCCTGCCGTGTCGGTAGCTCTTCTCCGGTAAGCTCCTTGATGATGTTTCTGAGTGTATTAAAATATATCCCCTCCTTTTCACGATATTGCCTCTGAGTGACGACCTTTTTTGGTCGAGACGGAGGTGGAGGAGATGGGGAAGGAAACATTGCTGTACAACTTGGCGTCCAATGGCGCTCCCGTTAAATAGGTTGATCCGAGTACCTATTGCCAAATAAATGAAGTACACCCATTACCTGAGCTAGCACGGGCCTATGTGGATATTATTGATGCTATTTCATCGTTATCAGAATTCGCTCAACCGAACGAGTGTTGTCGAGCAGGGTTCAAATTTCCATGAGTTCCTTGGTTGGATACCTAGCTTGCAGTTCAGGCGCTCGATAACTTGCACCGGCGGACATCGGGCCACGATAGTAGCTTTACACTGCCTGATGGGCATAGCGTAGTATCTATCCAGATTGGGCAGGAACTTCAGAAATTATCTACGCTGATTTTTTTTAGGACCTACCTGAGTTGAACAAGGAAAGTGTGTCATAACTGATCCTCCGATCAGGAAGGGTTGTTGCTCGGCGCGGCTGAAGTGATAGTGCTGATTTCTTGGCGCTTGCTCCACCTTGTTGTTGTTAGTTGCCGACAGAGGCGGAGCTGTGAGCAATTGTACAGCACCGTGCCGTTGGAGTAGCAGAACCACATCTCTTCTAATTAGTGTCTGAATCTCCCACGAGAGACACGTAGCATGATGCATGATTTGGCTCGGCTCCGAGTCAATGATTTTTTTTGTCGCGTGCCCCCTGAGCGCTGAGCAGCGGTGATAATCAAGTTAAAGGCTAGGTACCGGAGTTATGACGCAGCGGCAAAATCCCGTGCTAGCTCGCATCAGGCAACGAAAAGAATGGTAGCACATGGTTTTATGGTGACCAATGTCCATAAAAAGCGTATGAAAGAGACATCAAGTGATAACGTTACAAGCCAACTTACTGATTGAAGCATGTGTTTAATTATGTATCCTGGCTATATTATAATTGTCCCGACTAATAACTACAGAAGTTGTCTGGCAATTCTCCATCGAGGATTAATATCAATCCTCACGTAAACTCTCACATAGCCCAGGAATACGTAGCTATAGCGCCAACGGATGAACCCTATGATCAGCCGGTACACTTTTACCGCCGCTCTTTTACATGTGGAGGGAGGTCTGGTGTGGCACAGTGGCAGTCCAGCCATACAATCTACCCTGAGTAAACGTCCCCAAACGCCCCCATTAAACCTAGTAAAAGGTTCGGTGGTTCGGTGGTTGAAAAGGCTGTTCGATTTAGGGGATCGCCTACTCCTTGATGCACATGGCCAGCACTCAACAATTAGGTCGTGCCTCGCCCTTATCGTCGGGGATTTTGATCTGAGGAATGACAGGATCAGTGAAATTAACCGCAAGTGGATTCTTAAATTTTTTTAGGAACGTTCTCCCAGCCACGACGTGGCTTCTTTTTGATTTCCGTCCGACAAACTACAGAAAAGACTGCAATTGCACAATGTATCGGGCCTGCATAGCTACATCGAGCTCGCGTGTAAATTATTATGACGAATCAAAAAACCCACGGACTATGGCAGCCCTCGTCCCCAAGCAGCCACAACAGAAGATACGAATGTCCATTTTCCGTTCCACAAGCGTTTTAGCCCATCACCCCCGCTTGCCTTGATGATGCTGTCGACACAGGGGACTCTGCTCGATTTCAATGCCACTGCAGCCCCGACCACGAGCAATGCACCCATGAACAATATCCTACGCTCTGCAGTCGTGAGTGTACCCAGACGCCGGCCAATCCTGCGGGGGTCCAAGAGGACCTTGCTCAACGCCCTCGGTGAATTTTTACTTTTCTTTACCACAAGGCGAGGGCCTAGAGGAGGTGAAGGGGGTGGTGAAGGTATAACAATACGCGGAGAGTTGGCTAGAGTCTCTAGGTAGTCGTCAGTTTCGTCGTACGGCTGTTTTTCGGGTATGGCATCTTGGGTCGTGGAAGTGAATGATGAAGGACGCCACGTTAACATAACACTGTCAGGTCCCATGATCTCGGTGAGACGCACTGAGGGGTGGGATGGTGGGTATGCATTCAAGAGGTCGTCGGCTTGGCGGAGAAGATGGGTGAGGGAAAGTGCTGGAGGTTTGGTTCTCATCTTGACAGACGTGTCCACGTGTGTTGTGGACTCATTTGATACACTACAGGATTGGTCCAAGGAGGAACGGCGCGTCATACCCGAGAAAGAACTCGAACACGACGGAATATGGTCAGGGATCGAACGTGAGGGTGAATGGCTGTGATGACCAGTGAATCTCATCTGTTGTGATAATGGCACCGAGAAAGAAGGCCCGGGCGAAACATTCGGCGAGGCTGGTCGTGAATCAGGAAGTGGAATCGATGCAGCGAAGTCTAGACTGGGGCTGTGTGGACTGCCCGTGTGATCTCCATCTGCTGTATTTTGAAAAGGGAAGGCATGTGAGCTTGAATTGAAGCTATCGGCTCGGCGCGTGCCGCCGCTCTGGACCACGTTCAACGTAACAGAGCTGTGGTGAAGCTTATCTTCATCTGACGTGAACATATCACAGAATGGAACCATCTGCTCGCTGATGTCAAGAGACTCGACCGTCCCGTGATTTTCTGTAGCACCGCCTGCTCCAGCGATGTTTTGGGCAACATCATTATTGCGCGTCTCGCAGAGTTCTGGATCTGCATCGACTAGCTCTGGTATCCCACCCAATAAAGAGTGGATCATCCCATCTTCGTCTTGCTCGGTGAGCATGTAAATAGACGGCTTGCCGTGTAATATAAGCTATGGATGAGAATCAGAACAATGTCCAAAAATGCACAGAGACAATGTGGACAAACAAACAAATCAAGCCTAACTATACTCACAACAGCAGTAAGCCATACCACGGCAATCGGCTCTCGTGCTAAAAGAAAGTCCCATACGTGTTGGATAAGAGGAAGGGTCGGAACGTCGTGTGAGAAAAGTGTCAGGAGATGAGATAGTGCATGGTATGGAAGGGGAGATGTGCTAATCACCGAGGCACATACAGTGATTAGCCAAAACCAAGCATAATCTCGGAGATACATACCTTTCGAGCAGCTTTGCGTATGCGGGATCCACAAGCCTCAGCAAATTTCTCAGAACTCTGGATATATGATCACATATCAGGGAGTGGTAATTGACACCTCTATCATACCTCAGTAGACCAAGTACTGGTTCGAGTCCAACTCCCATAGAATCTCTCACACGATGAAGAGCCATCTTTTCCGCACATGGGAGGTGAAGGGGCCGCGGCAAAGTAAGAAATATGACTGTCATAATATCATGGAAACCCTGAAAATAATGAAGCGAACGACGTTTGCGGAACAACGACACAAGGAGTTCATGTAGGTCGTTCTGAAGTGCATCCCGGGGGTGCGTGGTGCCGGACTCTGGTGTAGAGCATATGATTCAGTGTATGTATAATCAAGTCGATGTTATTCCGTACCCCCAGGGTATAATACGAAGCTGCGATCTGTGTCCAGCTTAATTTGCCGTTCGTCGGCGTGGGCTTCTGCAATCAACTCGTCCGGCCCTTCTTCCGTTGGATTTTCATTTTCATTTTCACTCTCCATCTCTGAGTATGGCGGCGGATCTGAGAGTGGTTGGACACCAAGTAGAGCAGACCTAAAAGCATTCAGTCAAACTGGCGTAGGGTCGAGTAGGAGGTCGTTGAATAGTAGGTAATACACATACCATATCCTAGCTCGGTCCTCCCCAAACCCTCCCTGTTCGAGACTACGTTCTCTGAGTGAAAGCCAAGTTTGCTCGTCGTTACTTGTTAGGCTCATGAGGGCTCAACGCATTGAAGAAGTTGTTGGTTTTCTGGCATGCATTGAGAGACTTCCTGGCAGTGACTGATTACGTTACGTCAGCACTCCGGAAAAGTCTTAGATGGATTCAGCGAAGCTGCGCGCACAGGTAAGTTCATATGCCTACAGACACGTTTGCTTGAGATGTCTAGAATTCTCGATGGTATGCCAAGGCATCAGCATCACGCTGTTCAGTACTTTCCAGAATGCCACGTTCGAAAATTTAAATTTAACCGTTGCTTGCATCTCTTAGAAAGCTTTCTCATATATTATTGATGTACAAAGTTTCGGGCTAGGAATGCCGATTTCGTTTACAAACTCATTGCCTCAAAATCTACGGTTTGGAGTAGCGCAAAAGATATTTTGATACGAGCAGTAACCATCATCCATCAACAGTGATATCAAATTTCACCGCCCTCCAACATGGACGGGCTCCACCTCGGGCTCTCCCTCGTGCCTCCCATGCAACACTGCTTTTTCGTCGAAGCTTCTCCCTATCCCATCCTCCCCTTTCCCGCTTTCTTCGTCATCACTCACGGCCTCCTCCACGATCGCACCCTCCTCTCGCAGAGCCTCGAAAGTACTCTCGAGCACGGCAAGGTTCTGTCCCGCACAGAGAGCTCTGACAATCTGACCTTCGTGTGCAATGTGTTGAGTGCGTCGGAGGGAGCGAGCGAGGTAGGTCGACACGGTATGAAGCGGCCAGGCGGATGGGACGAGAGATAATATCTGTACAACCACAGCGTATGCATTAGATGTACCAATTCGCATACAGAAGGATTAACAAAGTAGCTGAGGCACTCACATCGAGGGCATCCAGTTTTTTAGCTTGGGAACTGAGAAATCTTGCTGTCTGCTGCGTGTCCCTGAACCGTGGAACACGATCAATATGCCTGCTCCGCCTCTAACTCAAGACTTACCCATCCTCCATGTAAACCTCCAATAGCATTTTCAACATCTCACCGTCCTGTATGCTCTTTTCTTCTTCTTTTGGCCCTACCGTCCCACTACTTCCCGCAAACCATCCGCCCCAATCAGACAGGCTACACCCTTCCGCAGCGCTTACACCAGTTTTAGTGCCAACCACACCGGTCTGCCCACTGCTCGATGCGTACGCCTCAGCCGTTGACATGTCCCGCAAATTATGTAGTGTCTTCAGAGTAGCCCTTGCAGAGGGGATCTGATACAGCCAAGTGACCATGCTGTCGTGAACATGAGAGCGAGATGGAGGCACGACATACTTTTGAGTGTAAAATAGCCACCTCAAGACCGAGAACTTTATCCCATCCACCGTGTGTGATCTTGGTTTGTATGTCGCTGACAATTTTTTTAGCTTCCCTAAGAGATTGAAGAAGTAAGAGTCCCTTTATGCGCGTACGCTTTGATGGGGAGTCAGGAGTCGTCGAGGCGAAATAAGATAGAAATGGTAAGCGAGGTGCCGGTGCTGGTTGGATGTGTGAAGGTAAAGAATCCGATATCGAGGGAGGCAGAAGTGGCGAAGATGCTGCAGCCGATCTATCTAGAGAAGCTGCATATGATGCCGCTACGATGAACGACAAACGACGCATTAGCATGCAGGTCATAGCAAATCCATGCAAATTACTAGTGCACACGAACCTTTCGCCCTCCAAAGCTTCCCAACATTTTCATCCTGGACATATTCCAAAACCTCCTCTACGTAGTTCCATACAAGTTCCTCGAACAGCTCCCCTTCCTCCGTTGTTTCTTTCCCACCTCTTCCGAGTCCTCGACCAATAATAAACCATTCCAGATATCGCTTTGCAGCAGGTGGACTAGTAACTCGGAGCTCGGAAAGAATGGCCAATTGAGCGTCCTTCTCTCGGTCTGCTGTTCTGTCTCTCGCACGGCCGGCGGCACCAGTGGGTCGACGATGCCGAGTTGGTTGTGAGGATGTTAACAGCTGTATGATGAAAGCCAAAGTACCGGTCCAAAATGAGTGCCAATAAATATATGTACGGCAACCATGGAAATCATCTACCCACCTTCAGCCCTCTTTCGATATCTTTCCCAGTAAGCCAGGCTGCCCACTTCTTCACTAAGCGAGATCGCTCGTGTTCATTTATACTCAGACCTGTTCCGATTGCTGAAGTGGATGAATCAGGCTGAGGGGGACAAAGTACTGTGAATATATGCCCGAGCGGATCGACAACCAAAGGGTCGATATAAGTGCCTTCCGTGAGGCTATTTTATGATTTGAAGATGTAAATCCGATCGGGCTCACCGTCATACAGAAGAGCACTTACCCAACCAAAATATCCACGACCTTCTCGGCATCCCTACAGACTTTCCACATCTCCAGCAACGCACCCCAAAGCTTCAACTTCGAAAGCACCGGTGCCAGTACTTGCGGACGGAATGGCAGTGCGGCTTCCTGATGGTTGAGCTGTGCCGTCTGCGAAGGGTTGGAAGTGTATCCAGCATATAATGGAGATGGCGGAACAGAAATTTGGTGCCCACTAGAGGGATATGTATGGGACGAAGAAGCGAGACGTGAAGACGGTCGTGAACTGGTCCGGGAGACGGGATGCGACGAGGCCGACGAAGGGGCGGGAGGAGGGGAAAATAGCGCCAAGAGAGATGGGATGTCCCGTCCATAGGCGTAGAGAAGGCCGAGGGCTGTCGATGTTATCTACGGGAATAATACAACGTTAGAATAGTGGTCAAAGCACAGACGTGTAATGAATATGGCCTGAGGAACAAGAGGTCACGCAATCAAAATTCTAGCACGAAGGTATAGTAGCTGAATAGGAAAATAAACCCCTTGGCCCAAATCGGCAATTAGTACAAGACGTGGAACACTTACTTCGATGACCTCTTTTGGCCATACCTCAGCGTTTGCCAGCACGGCAGCTAAAATGCTTTTCACCATCTTGTTGGCCTCTTCCCTTAGCATTCCACGCATTCCGATCGTTGCTGGGTGTGTACGCGTCCCACTCAACGTGTAGGAATCGGAAGTTGATGACTCTATGCCTGCGGGGCTGTCCTCGACTGGTATTGTGCCGGGACGTAAGTGAGGAGAGTAATTCCTGACTAAGTTGGTGGCGACTGAATGTCAGTGCCCATTTATCATGTTATTTTATTTGTTGCAGATGATAGGGCAGGAACGAGAGCCGTAAGAGATATGGGAAGAGACGAAAGAGGGTGAGTTGCCGGCAGGTCGATTGGCGGTTGGAAGTTGGCAAGGGAGGGGGGACGCAGGCTGACACGCGATGGTGTAGGGCGATGGAGGAGGGAAGAGAAGAAAGATGCGAACTAACTCACTGATATCATCTATGCTTGTTTCATCAGGCATGTACTCCTTGACGCCATCCCAGACCTCGACCTCGACAGAACCCGCCAAGATATCTGGTGAAGCAGAGCTACTATCTTTTTCGCGGACAGGAAGTTCACCGAATAAAGAGGGACAGAGTTCGTCAAAGTATGAGACAGGGATACGAGGGTCGATAGTTCCCTTGATAAAGTGGGCCGTTGCTTCTCGGAATCTGGTGTGACGCATGAATGCGAAGGCAATGCATTGGTGCATAAAGCATAGCGTTTCCCTCTGGCCAGTTCCTGTCAGAATGAATGAGTTCGAGTATCCATACACCACTCACATGGTCACCCGCAGGATCAGCCGCAGCCTGTTCCAACAACTCTTCTGCTTCTACTAATTTGCCATTCTGTAAAAATGATTCTACTTGGGCAAAAAGCGAGGAAGGGAGAAGTGAATAGATGAAAGATTGACCGAGGACAAGAACGGCCGAGCGAGGATAGTAGGACGAGGAACCCATCGCGTTCGTCCCAAGCGCGGATTTGGCCATCCGAGTCGGGTTTACATAAGACTACTACGGCTTCTATATGGAACAGGCTGAGGGAACCGATACTTGCCACGTCCAGACGTCCGAGTCTCGTACTGGTAGCCTCTACTCGCCCACTACTGCAAGCGCTCATGCAGACTACATCGCTCTATATCGAACTCCAGCTGCAAGTTAGCCGATACGCTCGAAACAAAAATACATCAAGTATACCGACGAATAGGGACACAGTGACAACGTAGACAAATATCAAGTGAAAGCAATAAGAATAAAATAACGACAACACTTGTTTCATTCATCGTATTGAGTCAACTTCGAATTCCGTCAGTTTCATAGAGCACAGTAGAAGCTTGGCACCACTTACGTCTAGTGTGAGGGTTCGCGAACTGTTGACATCCTGGTCTCGGTAGATGCCAACCAACGAATGACCACGTTCATACAATGAACCTTTAAGACTGATGACAATGAACTGAAATGCGTCAGATGCTTGAGAACGAATATAATTGGCTATCTTGGCGACGTTGGTGTTGTCTAGAGCTGCATCCACTTCATCCAGGACGAAAAACGGTGCGGGTTGATAACTGAGGGAGAATAAACAAAAAACATTACTCATGCCTCTAATAGAACTCACCTGTGGATTGCGAAAAGTAATGCTAGAGCTGCGACTGTCTTCTCTCCACCCGACAGCTGTTCCATATCTCGGAATCGTTTCATTGGCGGCATGGCATGGTACTTTATACCAGCAGTATAAGGTTCCTGTACGGAGCGAATCAATATCCAAGAAAACAGCCAAGCTTCATGATTACCTCACTGTCCTCGAGACTCAAGTATGCAACACCTCCCATAGGCGCACTTTTGCCCTTGGTAAGGTCCTTGTACACCTCATCAATCCGCTCGGAGATGTGATTGTAGGCTTTATTGAACAGTTCGCATCTAGCACCAAGGATCAACATATTGGCGAATCCTGCGATTCAGAAAGACCACCACCTTTGGCGTTTGATATCATTGAATTGATCTCTCGCAGTTTTAGAATCTTTGCGTGCTTTCTCTGCCTCTCGTTCGGTCTCAACAAGTCGGGCCTCAACGTCGTCCAGTCTTTCTATCGCTTTCAAATTTGGCGCCATGCGTTCGATGTCTGAGTTTAGTTTGGATATTGATGCGTCGAATTCGGCGAGCGTCTCGGGGTTGTTACTCTGAGGAGTGTGTTGAGTTATGCTCTATGTATGATCTGATCAACGTAAACTTACCTCACGCTCTTCATCGTCCAGTACAGAGAAGTCAACCTCAATGCCGTAGTCCTGGACTTGCTTAGGTCGCTGAGTGCTATCCTCGTCCTCATCCACATCCATGGCCACTTCGTCACGTAGATTCTACGATGACTTGAGTACGCCAATGTTGACAATAGTTTACGCTCTTACCTCCTCCATGGGCACATTCTTCAAATTACCTGACGCAAGCGGTAACCTGAGGTCCTCGAGGCGGCATTTACGATACATGGAAGACCGCTCGAGCCCCAGCTTTTCGATTTCATCGTTCTGAGGTCCATCAGGAACCAGTCGATGAGTGTACGGTTAGCAGAACACGGACCATCGATCCAATCTCCTTCAGCGCCTGGTCAAGCACCTTGGCCGCACGCGCATGCGTTTTCTTCACTTGTTCGACTACCTTGTTCTTCTCCTCCAATGCTTCGTTGAGTTCCTGGAGTCCCTTTCGGAGGCTCTCAATCGCTGCTTGGCCCGAAGATATCTCAGCTTGGATTTGACGTTTTTGTTCCTCCAACTCGACAATTTTCGCTTCCTCGTCTCTTTGGGTTTGCTTGAGAGTTGCCAGTCTGTTTTGGGTGAACTGTAGCTGTTCTTCCTCAAATTGAATTCTGCAAGTGAATGCAATTATGTTAACAATATAATCAGGTTGGCGAGAGGTTAGATTCGCACTGGTGTGTCAAGCGAGCGATTTGTTGATCAAATCTATTTCGTGCTTGGCTCTCCTCCTCTGCCACCTTGAGCTGACGTTCTTCGTACTCTCGGATGTGATTGACATCAATCTTGGTGCAGAAGGAGGCGAAGACGTGGTGCTCGGCCTCGTCAATAACCGACTGGAACGTTGATATACGTGACGTCAGTGAGGAATGAGCAGTTTGAGCCTGTGCAAAGGTAGAGAGGTCATGGGATCGAAATAAAAAAGATTCGAACAATTGCTGACCTTCCTGAACTCGGGCACACACTTCTTCAACTCGCGCTCTACATGCTTGAGCTCATCTTTTGTACCGTTATGGCGAAGTTTGAAAGCACTCTGAGACCTCGTGAGCCGTCGATCCAGTGGTCATACAATGCAAATTGTAAGCATACGAACCAAATCGTCCTTGGTCATGGTGATAGCGTTCTCTAGCCTCGTTATTTCAGCAATGATGTCTTCATCAGCTTTACCACGTGGCTTGGAACGGCTGAGTTCCTGCAACTGTGCGAGGAGGTTATCTCGGAGGCGGACAAGTCCTGATTTTTCTTTTGTGAAACACTGATAGAGTGGACAGTGATCAACAAACCTTGCACATCTTTTTCTTCCCATTTCTTTCCGGATCCATGAGTACTTCGCCCACCGGTCATTAACCCGCTTTTATGGATAATTGTTCCATCAAGCGTAACAGCTGAAATTAGGGATAAGAAGGTATCCTTTCTCCTTTCGCTCACTTACCTTTAACTTCTTGACCTTTCTCCCAACAAACATACTTGGCTACTTCCATCGTATCACATACCAGAGCGTTCCCACACACATGGTGCATCGCCCGTTCAACAGCAGGTTCATACTGGATGACATCAACGGCGAGTCGAGCTCCTTTAGCAAAGGAGCGAAATTTATCATTAACAGGCTTCACTGAGATTGTGTCGAGAGGTAAAAAAGTTGCTTGCCCAGCTCGTTGCGTTCGCAAGTACTTCGAAACGGATAAGCTGAGATGGAAATGCATGGATGAATGAGACCAACCTCGATGCATTCGATCGCAGTTTTCTCTTCATCTACAACAACCGCATCGATGTTCCTGCCTAGGATCACAGAAACAGCGGTCTCATATTTACGCTGAGTGGGCTTGCACAAATCTACCACTCGGCCCCTGACACCTACATCCTTTTTTCAAAACATAACAACTCGTATCCGAAAGCCCAAGCCTACCTGGGAAGACACGCTGCAAACTTGCGAGAATCTCCTTGAGTTTGACCTCCCGTTCTGACTCGGTCCGATCGACCCCTGCTTGGAGTAGACGCTGATAGACGTCCGTGAGCTTTTCATTTGCTTCCGTTTCAAGGCGGCTTGTGGAGAGCGTTCAGGCTAGTGAGAATATCGGAGCAACCAAAGATACATACGCTATGCGAGTCCGCTCACTCTGATGATTGTCGTATTCTTGCTTAGCATGAGTCAAGTCGACTTGTAAAGTCGCAAGCTTTTGTTCGAGCTAACAGCGATCGTCAAACAAACGACTCGACCCCGTGCCAAAATAATTACCTCTTCTTTTCTGTCAGTTTGAGAAATCGCATCTTCACTGAGCTTGTTCTTTTTGGTTTCCATCTCTTCCATTCGGCTTTGCAACTGAGCAAGAGTACACGAAGCCGTCTTCTCTTCTCTCCCGAGCGTTTCGAGTGACTGGCGTTCGGAAACTGCCAACATACTTGCTTGTACTTTCCTATTTTCAATTCAAAGGTGAGAAATACACCAATTTCGCGATGACAGAATGGTCTCACAATGCGCGGTACTGGGCAAGACTCTCCTCACTTAAAGCTGTGTTATCTTGGGATGCCTGACGGTATGCCTCTTATGGTATGACAGGGATAAATAAACTCTTCACATCCAGAAAATGGTGGAACAAACCTGTAGCTTCGTCCGCAGCTCTGCGCGCGGTTTGGATATCATGATGCAAGGTATTCAGCTTGGCTTGTTGGCGGACCTCGTCCTTTTCAACCTGTTCCGTAGTAGCTTGAGCATTCTGCGTTTTTCTAGTGGAATGTTTGATCTTCTCGTCAGTCGCCACTAGGTCGGGTTCCTGCACAAGTGTCAAAAAAAACAATTAATCCGAAGTCAATCCAAATACTTTGAATTCAACAGTCTTTTCTGCTTTTTTGACCTTCTTTTCTTCCTTGGCAACGGCGGTGCGGACCCGAGCTTGTTCAGCACGAGCATCTTCAAGTGCCTTGTCATGTTGTTGCTGTTCTGCACGAAGTCCTGCTAGGGCTCGTGATTTCTTCTGGATATCTCTGGCATTGGCTTCAAGAGCTTCTTCGATATGGAACAATTTGTATAGGATGCGCCGCAGGATCAGATCGTCCTAGGGGGCGCAAATGAGCGACGTTTACAACGGAGATCGCAAAAATACGAACACGTTCTTGACGTAGCCCCTCAAAACGCTCTGCTTCACCCTTTTGTTCCTTATACTGTCTGATTTCGCCTGTAATACCCCTCCGTTTCGTAAAGTTGAATGTGGCATTCTCGGTCGCTCGTTCTTGCGCTTCCTTTGCCTTTTCATAGTCCGCTGCAAGCTCGAGAGAACCAGATATTTGTTCGATGAGCCGGGTAAGTTCTCGCGATGACTGAGAAGCGACGGCTTCCACGTCCCCTTGAAAAACAAGAAAGTTCTTTGCTTTAACAAGGATGTTGTGAGAGACAAGGGCAGCATTATAGACAGTATACGTAACGACTCGATCGTTGAGACGGTACTCGGATGCACCAGTGGTAGAGATGCTATGAGACGGTGAGATTACGGAGTAGTAAGAGCAGTCCAAGAGACGCACGTGCGTTGGAAGAGCCATTCTTTCTTATTCCCATCCTCGTAGACGGCAAGAACCCACGCTTTGTGTGCAGTGCCTTCACCATGGTTGTCACCTCCGTCACTGTCGTCCTCCGCGTCGTCCCGGTCTCGTGTGTCCTCCGAGCCCTCAGCAGGACCCCGAGCGAGACGTCGACCTCGATAAACCAAGTCCTTCAGCTGGCTACTTCGGAGCTGGGCACTCTTTACACCGAGCACGAAGGAAATAGCGTCCATGAGATTCGACTTTCCAGCACCATTTGGTCCGATAATAGAAGTAAAATTCTTGAAGGGGCCGATGACTTGGTGCCCACTATAAAAATATGTACTACTGTATGTAAGAACAATGTCATAAGGAGACTCACCGATACGATTTGAAGTTAGATAGCTCAATGCGAATGAGCGGCATCGTCACGTCCGAATTAGGGGAACAGCAACCACACCAACAAAAGACGCGTCAAACGCATTTGTCACGCACACACACGGTCACGGTCGACATCGGACGCGTATGAGCATTCAGTACGCATTGTTGCCTGATTAAGCGGCGGGCGGTCGCCTTACAGTGTAATCGGAAAACAAAATAAATGACTAGGATCCTAGATATAATGCATTGTGAGGACGAACATAACAAGCCCACCCCTCCCTACAAAACCAATTAGGAACCCATGCAATTTCAGCATGCTCTTCTTAATTGTCAAGAGGGAGAAAGCAATTGCTGAGCTTCCCACAGCGAATATGAATATGTTTGAGGTGCCTGGAAGTGTCCAACTTTCAGGTGATCACAATATTGAGCTACTCACTCATTTCCACATGAATAGTTGTGGGCTCTCTCGCACTGGGCCTCGCACACGAGTGATGTGAATAAATATGCTACTCTCGCTGGACTTTCGTCAGAATGACTGAATTATCGGAATGAACTTACTCTGGGCCAGCTAGATTGAAGTTATATGGCTGTTGGACCACACACGAAGCTATGATCCACTATACGTATCACAGACTCACAGTAAAAAGGAAAAGGAATTCAGCTGCAGCAAATGGTGTCCAAGACATACAGTTGAGATCATGGCCATGGGAATATTGAATATGACGCTTGTGACTACATTCAGGTTGATGATCATGAAAATGGTAGCGAGAGATTTATGGTTGCCAGGCCAAGCACAGAGCAACCGCTCGAGCGAGCCCCCGCAAAACTTAATAATATCCTTCCTCCACTACTCAAATGGTAATGAACCTAGCTGAACAAATACGGCAATTAGTATATGTGTGTCTTCCTTTTGAGTATGTGTGATCGGTGGGGAAATAGGAGCTGCACTAAGGCTGACCTCAGTACATCAAGAAAAGCCAATCTATGTTATAGGTCAATGAATGCATGCCAGATCAGGATTAATAATAGCAATAGGCCTCTTACATTCCGATCGTGGAGAAGCACAATATTGTCCAGCAAAATAAGTAATTTTATTCCGGACATAGTAAGTAAAAACAATCACCCACTTGGTAATGAGGATGCTCTCATCTCAAAGTTTGAGAGATACTAGACAAGCCGAGCTCCTTAACCGTAAAGACCCAGCAACACTGTAGTTTCCGCGGCAAACGCCGAATGGAATACGGCGATAAGATTGGGCTTAGACGGTGCAACTTACCTACCTTACAACTTTCACAAAAGGTCAAGTAGACTATGTTGAGAAGCGGGAGCAGCGGAGGTTTGATCGCAGTCCCGGTTTCCTCAGGACATACTCGGTAACACTCAAGTAAAAGAAAATTTCGGGGGTGCTGCACTGCTGGCTACTAGGAGGTCGTTTCACTTGCAGGTCGCCGCCGTCAGCTACTAGTGGGTGCCACCCGTTTGGCTCTATGCCATCGAGTAACCCACTCGGGGGTTTTAGTGGGTATTGGCGAAAGCCAAGCCCCACAGTACTTATAACCGTGATAGACTGGTGACAAGCCAATTGATATCGGATCCGGTGCCTTTCCGGTGGCTGTGATCCACTGCGCCCGCGTTGCCAGATGATTGTGGCCTGTCAAAAAAAAAAAAAAAATAAACTCCATGTTACCTCGTAATCTGGCTCAAGTGATATTCCCGCGAATCGTTCTAGCGCTAGTATTCCAGACTGATTGCAGTTGGTTCAAGAACATGTCGGCCAATCTTAGTAACTCACAAAAGATAGAGATCGCATCAAGCGAGAATTTGCGGTCTTCGCGAATCGAAAAAAAGAGTCTCCGCTTGCATGCAAGCCCAACACACTCCGGCTCATTAAAAATGGCATGGCTTGACCTTCAAGCACCTAGCGTCGGCGGTGACCCGAAGTTTTATGTAGTTGGTTACAGCCACCGATCGTTACTGATCATCGGGCGAGTCTCGATTTCACCAGGGGCAGAGACACTTTAAAAAAAAATTTCCCTGTCGACGCACAGGTCCCCAATGACATGTTAATTGTAAAACCCCGAAGCGATATCAGTTCGGGATTCAATTCGAAGCGACACCTAGTGTTTGTGCTGCAGACCTTGGTTTAAATATGAGGCGGTTTGGGTATCTTATGAGGACCGATACTGTATTCGAATCGCGAGGTTCTAAAGAGAAGGTAGCGAAAACTAGAGGAACGACCTCGATTGCACAATTGGGGAAGCACCAATATACAATATTAATAATATAACAAATATGGTAGCAGGTACGTGACTGGCAATCCATTTTCCGTCCAATTCAAAATTTCAGAGCGGATCCGACATAGGCACAGAGTCGAGATGATTGGCACGCCGGGCAGCCACGCGAACTCTTTAAGAGTGCGCTCGCTCTGATCTTCCTGTACCCTCATTCTCATCGCCCTACTTTCTGTCAGATTCGGGCCCTTCACCAAAGCCGTCAATGGTTGACTGGAAATCACTAGAGGAGGTTCAGGCCGACGCCGGTAGGTGATGATCCTCCCTGGAATCTCTCATTTGACCAAGGTAATCATCAGCCGCCTTCAATAATCTCATTCACGCCCTCTTGGGTCTCTACATGTACAATAAACCTAGAACTTGCGCATATACTCTACTTACTCTTGGCTTTAGATGGGAGTTCGCCACTTCACTCGACTTTGACTGGATGTTCATCTCTGGAAAGAAAAAGTTCAGATGGCCATTGGTAAAATCCGTTTGTTAGACGCTGATAGTCAACGAGTAACAATCACCTCCTCAGATATTCTACTTTGCCGACCGTTATTGTTTACTGTTCGCCATGATAGGAATGTGCGTCCAATTTCTCTTAAGATTCGGTGCGGTGCTAATATGGATGCTCTCCACAGTGCCATCGCTCTCAACATCAGGACGGAAATTGATTGTCAGAGCTTGTATACGTTCAACCAAGTAGCTGGTAACGCGTCCTTCGGGTTGGCCAGTGTTAACCTTTCGCTCAGAACGTAGGTCAATTGGCACAAGCATCGTATTGTATTGTTCTTCACGCTCCTTCAGAATGGCCGTGTGGTCACAAAATAAGTACATCATCATTTTCCTGGTCTTGTTAATTATTGGCCATTGGTCATTCTTGCTGCATGGTCAGTAGCCTGACAATGTACCGGACATGTTTATATCCACGTCTCTAGGGGTACTTCTCCAGGCTACTTGGATCAAAGATGCTTGTGTCATCACGTTCACCGATAATCAAATTCTTGCCGTTGGCTTCATATACTCCATGATCTTCGATTTGATCGTTCTCTGCTTGACTGCGTGGAAACTTGCGTTCCCTTCCAATGGCCGGTCCAGACTTATCAAACTTATATTCGGCGATGGGCTGATATATTTTTTCATTGCGTAAGTAAGTCTGCATACACGATCATAAACAAATCTAACCAAGGCTAACGGATGTAGATTCTTGGCAAACCTGCTTGCGACCGTAGGCACATTATTCGTGTCACTTGTTAGTGCCATGTTCACTGATCGTTGGCCTTGTTTCTAGATTTTTATGTTGCTTAACTTGAATGCAATAATGTCCATTATCGCAAACGTCCCCGCTTCAATTACATCCACTGTAAGTTTGCCGATTGACCTGTTTTACCGAATGTAAATCCACTGTACAAATCAGATAGTGGCCTGTCGAGTGGTTCGGAGACTAACCAACTTTACATCCTTGAATGCGGAGGTGTTTGGGTACGTGTGTTTGCAGCTTTGATTCTTCCATGGTCGACATGTTAGCCATGTAGTTCTAGTGCACAGTCGGCTGTTGCATTCCGTACTCCCCCACTTTCGTCGTCTGCTCATCACATCACCATGAAAAAGGGCAATGGCGCTCACATCCAGGTTCGTCTTCTTTCCCTCACATATGCGGGTCAATCCAACGAGTGCATCAGATGAATCCTCTCATCAACGGCCTGGATACGCAATATGATGTTACGGGAAGTATTACCCAAAGTGGCGAATTCGATCCTGAATCTCAAGCCATCAACGGTGACTTCAAAAAACCACCGTACTAGGTTCCAGGCCTAGCATATTATACCAGTCGATTCCAAGCCTCATGCTGGCTACCGGTTAACTCTCATACTAAGCAATACCTTCCTAGTGTTGTAGTCCAACTGCAAAGTTTCACGTGTTTCTTTCCTATATCGGATCCTTACGTTTACGGAATTCGTCTTTCACTTTCATGATGAATTCTTTTTTCTCCTTTGAGCTTCCGACCCCACTGGCCTTGTGTGTCACTTGTATGAAGGATCAGTTTCCAAGAAAGAAAAAAAAAGCTATATGAGTATATTTAACAATGAATGTACGAATGAGGAGTTCTTGGTTGTGGTGCCACGGTCACACGGTAAATCCATATAGGTGTTGGCGCCATGGTGGGTTGACATTTTGCCTACCACCCAATCATGAATGCTCGTGTCAATCTGACGATTTGCCACCCTCGTCTTTCCTCTGGATTGGATCCCAACGTTAAAGCAGTCCTAGCCAAGTCGCTCGTTCCGGCCACTTTGCCAGTTAACCACGTGCTAATCAAAGTCGACCGATTTGGATATTCAGCCAATAACGTCACCTATCAGGCCCTCGGCGAGGTCCCTCACTTCCGGTATGCCTGCCTTCCTTCCAAAGTGATATGCATGTTGAAATTGGTGTACAGATATTTTGATTACCACAAGGCTCCTACAGACCCTGAATCAGGCGTATCGCCCAGTACCCATGGTGTGACTCCGGTGTGGGGATTTGGGAACGTAGTCGCTTCGACCCACCCTGCGATTTACACTGGTGAACGTGTTTATGGATATCTCGCGCCTACGCGTTTCCTGGTATTCTCTGTTTCGCCGTCAGACGTCAATCCATACTCGTTCTTTGTTTCTCGCCCAGACTTGCCCCAAGGTATTATCCTGCTACCCAGCACGAATTTTGTGCTTTTTTTCACCAGAACTTTTAGACAGACGACCCTACAACCAACTTACCAGATGCTCCAGGGATTTTCTTTACGACCCATCACCCAGCGTAGAGGATCTCAGCATGCTTTACCGTCCCTTGTTCTGGACATCCTTCTGGTGCGAAGACTGGATAAATACCTCACAATATCGTGGCGGTGCTTCCCGGATCCTTATTTCCTCTGCTTCAGCCAAGACGGCTTTCTGTTTGGCATATCTCATTCGGAAGCGAAGAGCCACTACAGGCGACAGCTGTCCGATCAGACAGATCGTTGGTCTCACGTCGAAGAAAAACACCGAGTTCACGAAGAATCTTGGCTTATACGACCACGTATTGGAGTACGATGGATTCGAGAACGCGACTGTGATGAACGAACCACTGAAAAAGTGGATATACTTCGACGTTGCGGGCAATGAGAGTCTGAATGCTAGACTGTGGGACCACTTTTCTGAGGTCCAGTCGGGCCTCGTCGGCTCTATCGCGCTCGGGCTCACCAACCTCTCGCCTTCGTCCAAGAACGACTCGGTTGCAGGGTGGACCACGAACGACTTCTCTTCACAGAGTGCTCCGTCAACCCTCGAAACGTTCTTCATGCCAGAGTGGTTAGCGGTACGCAGGAGGCAGCTCTCTGTTGAGGATATCACCCGGCTGCAAAAAGACGCATGGTTTGGCCTCATGGGGGCTTGTAAGGGTTGGGGGATCAGGATGCACAGGGAATACGGAGCGCAGAACGTGATGAGGGCGTACGAAGAGGTGGTTAGGTCCGGTATTCCTCCTGATCAGGGTTTTATCTGGAGCATGTGGGAAGTAGCAAAGGGAAGATTGTAGTAGTGTAGCATTCTCGATTTGGCGAAGTGGCCTGTCGACTTGTCGCCCTCAGGGACGACGTAATGAGCTTTTTGAACATTCTCCACCACAACTTCAGCCGCTGCGCTCGCAACGTCTCTATGCCCGTTCAGCACATCCCGCAGCCTCCGCACAGCTCTGGGGAGCCTTACAGAGGCAGGTCAGCACTCCTCGCCAAGCATCCAGTTCTCAGCTGCTGTTGCAGGTCTACGCGCCCGCATTGACCCCAACCAGATTCCGTCACCAATTGATTGCATAGAAGGAGATAGGGAAATATGGGAGAAGCAATTATATACAACCTTACCGGGAATCAACCCGCCGCTTTCAACGACGGATTTCGTTGCCTTTGACCAAGGTGAGGTTATTTATGATCGTCAAAAGGGTGGATGCGCGCCGTCTTTTACTTTATCTTTCAACCTGCAAAAAGTCCTCGTAGCTGACGCGTACCCGGCACAGGCAATTCGAGCCCTCGGCATATGCGTGTCTCGACCTGGAACTTGCCAAACTCTGCCCAGCTCACTCGAGAATGCGTTATACCCCTCTCCGTAGTAGTGCAGCCATTTGCGGATCTCGACCCTCGAGAAGAACCCGTCCCCCTCGTCGACTGTGGTCCTGGTGGTCCTGCCAGGTGCGTCCAGTGCAGGGGGTATATTAACCCCTGGTGCTCTTGGGTAGCAGGCGGTAGCAAATGGAAATGTAATCTGTGCTCACACGAAACAGAAGGTCCGTGATAGCGCTCATCTTTATGTGGCCCATGAATGACCCAGTCTCCCAGTTTCACAGGACTATTTCAGCAACTTAGATGCCAATTTCATGCGCCTCGACCACGCCAACCGTCCCGAGTTGAACAAGGGCACTGTTGACTTCGTTGTCCAATCTGATGAGTACTGGGCGCCACCTCCTCTACCCAAGGTGACGCCGACGTACTTCACTCCCGAACCACCACCATCGACACCCCGAAAGCCAGTTCCATTGCACTACCTGCTTGCCTTAGACATTTCCATCAATGCTGTGGAGTCTGGTTTCCTGCACTCCGTCTGCAGTACTCTTCTGGATGTCTTGTACGGAGGTACTGCCACTGACGGATCAACGTTCGAGCCCTGCTTTCCACAAGGATGTAAAGT
The DNA here is from genome assembly GCA_038090155.1 of Rossbeevera pachydermis. Lineage (NCBI taxonomy): Eukaryota > Fungi > Basidiomycota > Agaricomycetes > Boletales > Boletaceae > Leccinum > Leccinum pachyderme. The sequence goes on from JBBPME010000021.1 coordinate 48,583, forward strand.
CGGAATCCTTACCTTTGACAAGACTCTTCACTTTTATGATCTGTCTGTAAGGGAAGACATAATGGTACACTGAATTTAGCTCAATTGTTCACCAGGCAGATCTCCCCCAAGCACGTCAGCTCGTAGTGGCTGATTTGGACGAGATATTTGTTCCTTTGCACGACGGACTTTTCATTGACCCATGGGAGTCGAGGTGTGTTCAAGCTCGAGGTGGCGTCTCCTTCTGTCTGACGGACCACGGTAGGACAGTGGTCGAGAGCCTGATGGGTTCCCTAGCAGAACGCCATAGCCAGACTGTTATCAAAGAATCTTGTCTCGGCGGAGCTCTCGTAGCCGGGCTCGCTTCCTTGGTGTGCAATATAGGGTTTCATGTTGCAAGAATACCTTTGAAATATTATTTCCACAGGCTGGTCGAGGGGGTCACATTGTCATGTTCCAATGCACCCTGCCCACGATTGGCCCGGGTGCCTTGGAGCCCCTGACGGGTGAGAGCCACGTTTATGGTACAGATAAGGAACGCACGCTCTTTCTCCCTCGGGGACAGGCGTGGCGTGATATTGCCGAGGAATGCTCCGATGAAGGCATTGGTGTGAGCATGTTCCTAGGGATGAATAGAACTATCGACCTTGGATCGATCGGTATGATGGCTTCACTCACTTGATTAAGGAACCTGACATGAATCCGAACAGGGGTCGTTCCTTCCACTACTGGTGGAGAACTATTTTTCCACCCTCGATTCAACCCTGTTCGTGATCAGATCGTATTGGCCTCCCAGATAAGGAGGCTACTTACACGGACCAGTGCATTCAGCTGTATAATGCGCATTCGTTGCTCCCATGGTAATGTCCTATGCCCTCGATCTACTTCACGCTTCCATTCCGCCTTTCAAAGGTCTACGCATATCAAAATACTATGGGAATTTTCAAGAACGTCCACCCACGGACCTTGCTTTTGGTGTTCTTGATTCCGACAAGGCAGTTTCCGCGTTGATCGAGCATTCTCGAACGTTAGATGAACGTCAATACGCGCATTTGCAATGTGCGGTGTTGTACACTTCCGTCGATGGTCAACGACGAGTGCGGACCTGCAACCTTGCGTTGCAAGTGGTCGCGTTGGCTGGCAACGTATTCCGTTTTGCTGATATGGACGCTGTGGTGTGCCATCTTGCTCGAGAATGTGGGTTGATGACTAGGACTTGATGACAAGTCATTAACATAGTTCCAAACAGCAATGGCGAGCTTGTCTTTACGGCGAATGGACCAAATTAAAGAGGACATCACTGACAGGTGTTCCTCAATTCTGCTTGGATACAGACGGAACTGTGCAGCAGCTACAGCACAATCACAAGTGAGTTGTGCAAGGACATCTTTCCGTCTCTGACATGGCTACAGTTGATAATACCGGAAGCCTTCCGAGCACTTCCAATCTACGTTCTAGCAATAACCAAGTCCAAACCCCTAAAAGGCTCGTCTTGGTGTCCGTCCAGTGAAATGCGGCTCATAATTATGTGCAGGCCGTAATGTTTCCGCGGACGTTCGAAATTACTACGCTCAGAAGATCCTTTCGACGGGCGTACGAAGCACGATGCAGCACCTCTATCCCCGCCTTCTGGCTCTCCACGATCTGGACGAGAACATAGCATACTCCGACGCCACGACGGGGGACGTCTATTTGCCGTCACTTATGCGGGATAGTCACATGTTCATGGAGGGTCATGGTGTTTACCTGATAGGTATTTCGGAAATGAGTCTGCGATAAGTAATGATACCAACTCATGATTAATTGATAGACAACGAGGATTTTATGATCTTCTGGGTGGGCGCAAGCGTTTCGCCCCAGATACTCGTTGACTTGTTTGGCGTTGATGATATAGTCGCCTTGGATGCAAGCAATCTGGTCAGTTTCCTAGTCACAGGATGGATGATTTCTCAGTGCTATCTATGTAGACGGAACTCCCTGCTCTGGACACTCGGTTATCACGACAGGTTCGATATATCCTCGGTCACCGCTATGGCCAGCGTGGACGTGTTCCGAAGATGCTCGTAGTTCGCCAGAATATGGACGGAATGGAGATAGAATTCAGCGACATGCTGGTCGAGGACCGGAACAACGGCGCGATGTCGTATCTGGACTGTTCGTCGTCTTATTACGTTGTGGACCCCAATTCTGAAGCTAACCATGACATCCTATTTCCGCAGACTTGTGCCTCGTTCACAAACAAATCAGTGTTGCGGTGCGTAGTGTCTCCGCCTTCTGTCTTCCATCAGGGTAGTACGTCTAATCGACAACCCTAGCTTACGAATGGCGGGTCTCTTTCTTCGAGCACTAGCCTCCGAGGATCACCTTGGTAAATCGGACGGTTATCATTTTGTTGGACGCAGTTTCGGCACATGCTCTCTTCTCATCGTAACCAACGTACTCGCTTTTATCGGCATGAGTGCGCAGATACGTAGAATGCACTCACAGCATCCCGTTCTTCACCGCGTAGAATCCTTTCAAAGTAGCACGTACTCAGGCAATGCCCATCAGATAAACTTGATCTCTACGGCAAGGAATTCTGGACAGTTTGTGTTTGATGGGCGGACACAAGGTTTCGGGAACCCACGAGCATTTCATTTACTCCGTCGGAAGGTGAATGGTGGTACGGAGCGCGCATTGAGCGGTGTACTCGCCAGTGTAAAGCATGTATCGCCCCTACTAGGCCAGCAAAGTCTCTGCGGGACCGACGACGCTCCGGAGCTCAGCTGGAATAATTAAAATCAAAGCCCGAATGGACACAGCCAGACTAGAGAGCGGATGATATTTCTTGAGGGAAGGATATGATGATGCGGAAAAAAACATCGGCGTGAAGTTATTTACCGGCGGAAGCAGTTTGTAATGAATCTGAGAAATGTGCACCGTTCGACCAGACTCCTATACTGTAAAGCGCTGGCCATGCGCGAGTTTCATCTTCGGGTTTATAATAGAGTACGAGCGTTCTTGGGCTTGCATTGTCTCACACACATTGTCAGAATGAGATTGCCTGGGATTCCGAATGGAATATATAGGAGTCGCTCACATGACGACGAGGACACGGTCGTGAACTAGTTACCGTAGATGGATCGAAAGTTGCGAGCCGCCACGAGGTCGGAAGTCTTCGTATCCAGGTTGTTCAACGGATGGGAAATGATCTCGAAGAAGTCCTTCGAAACAGACCCACGATCGCAATCTGGGATTGGAACGAGAGAATGTAAGTGTATGATTGAATACGACTTATGAGGACCTCGACATATTTCCCATCGATATTCGGTGTCGGGCAACGTGTTGTGCATTGACGAACATGCAAGTTGCGCCTGGAATTGCAAGGAGGAACGGGAAGGAGAAAAAAGGGAGAGAGGCGGCAGCCGTGCAATGTTCGCTGAGATCAATCGCAGCCTTCCATTCTGTGTCCTGAGAAAGCCGGGCGGGGGCAGTGATGGAATGGGAGAAGGGAGTAAGTACGCGGGTTGGTTCGAGTAAAGGCTACGAGGCTGGAGTGCACAACGTGTAGGAGGCCTGAACCTGATCTTGGAGCAAGCGCTACGCATGACATGCACGATCGGCGATATTTTACTATGTACGGCTCGGTTGGTCACACGAACATGCGCACAACATGTCCCTAGCCACAGTTGACAGTTGAGGACCTGATCGATGGAGTGCGACAGCGACAACAGACGGCGTCCTATGTACCCGCCGGGGTAGGTAGTGGCCGAGCGTAGATCAGGGCCGTGACATTCCGGTGACTCAGGCTGGACTCCTGAGCTAACGGAATAAATTGTAATTGTAAGTGAGCGGACAGTTCCCGCCCAGGACCCACGACGAAGTGCGAGCGCCGCGGACAAGGGGAGTTGCCATGTTCGAACGAGACACCGCGGCCGCATGTTGACAAGGTGTCCTCAGTTGGACTCTTGTGGTCTGCGGAGGAGGAGGGGGAAGCGTGTCGTAAAGTAGCAAAATTCGCTCTGTGTCGGCAGAGGGTTCGCGTTCACACACTACTACGGAAGGAAAGAAAAAGGGAGTTGAGCAGCTCCGTGCGTCGAGCGTTGGCGGTGAGGTGCGTTTCATTGTGCTGGCACGTTTTGATTGCAGAACTGGATGGGGAACCGCGAACAAGACCGAAGTTCGAGAACGCCGAAGGGAGCGCAACGGATGGCAACGAACACTGATGGGGAGCCACGAAGTCAGCAAAGCTTGTCAGACATTCTAATACTGACTTAGATTGAGAGATCTCACATGGTGCAGTGATTTCCGCGGACTCGTCCGTTCCAACGTGTTCTTTCGAGTTTTTGGCTAATCGGTTGCAGACGCTCTCTCCGTCCTTCTCTTGGAGAGTTACGACCTCGTTCCCCGCACACTGGATCGAGAATTATCCCAGGCCCCCCGCGGATCCTCTGCTCGGGTTTATATGATCGGAATGCTACGAGTATACCCCGGCTTTCATCTCCCGCTCTTGCGGACTCCGTTCCTCCTCACATGCGTTGATCATTCTCTTATACTCCTCCCTTTCCATGCTCTCTTCTCCCACGATCTCTTCCACAACCCATACAATGTCGCAATGCGCGACCGTCAACAACAGCGTTGACGCACTCAACGACGAGAAGACCGTCGTGCCCTCTCGTCTCTCCTCTCCCGCAATTCACCCTGACCCTCCGCCCCCCGTCGTCGTGTCCCGTCTCCACTTCTTCTTGATCATGATGAGCTTGTGGATCGGCAACTTCACCGCCTACCTCAACGAAACAACGTCCACAACAGCCATGCATGTCATCGCCGCCGACTTCACCGATCTTGCAAACCAGAACTGGCTCGCGACCGCATACCTCTTGGGATTCACCGTCACCCAGATCCTCCTCGGAAAATTCAGCGACATTTTTGGTCGCGCCCAGGTTCTCCTCGGCACGATGGTTATTTTTGGTGCTGGCACTCTCTGGTGTGGGCTGGCAACCGTGAGCACCTTTCGCATGCCAAGTCAGCACGCCGCTTTGTTTGACACCCCCTGATTCCAGTCCATGAACTCTTTGATTGGCGCGCGTCTTCTTCAGGGTATTGGTGCTGCAGGGCGACAATCCGTCGGAGTAATCATCGTTTTGGATCTGACAACTCCAGACACACGAGGACTATGGTTGGGTTTCTTCAATCTTGCTTCTGCTGTCGGACTCGCCGTAGGGCCTGTCCTCGGAGCAGTCATATCCACCGATGCCAACTGGAGATGGATATTCTGGATAACCCTCATTCTCATCGGCCTCACTCTGCTCGTCGGCTCATTCAGTCTTCGTTATCCTGTCCCTTATCGGGAACAGCGCGTCGGCCTCCTCGCGCAACTGCAGGAAGTCGACTACGTTGGTTGTGTCCTCGCTGTTGCAATATCTAGTATGATTTGTATCGCTATAGAGATGGGTAACAAACTATTTCCCTGGAATGTAAGTCCTTGGATCCAAGGCAATGGTGCACTCGTTAATCTGTTCCTTAGTCTACGCCTATAATCGCTTTGTTCGTTATCGCGGGGTGTCTCATCCCCGTCTTCGTCTATTACGAACTCAATATGACCGAACATCCCATCGTTGACATCAATCTCTTCAGGATACCAAATATCCCCATTGCATGTCTCATCAACTTTCTTACTGGCGCAGGCTACTTTGGAGCCGTCTTCTTTCTTCCACGTTACTTCATCGACGTAAAAGGCTCCAGCCTTGTGATGTCAGGAATCCAAATGTTTGGATTGATCCTGACTCTCGGTGCCTCGTCAGTCCTCGGTGCCAATATCTTATCGCACACTGGTCACGTACGGCTCATAGGTTTCGCAGGCGGTCTGTTGTACGCCTTAGGCAGCGGCCTAATGCTTGATGTGGGTCATTACACTCCAGTCGCGCGTACCATCGGATACTCGGTCTTCACTGGCATAGCATCTGGTCTTCTTTACCAACCTTCGCTCGTGGTCGGACCCATATCAGTCAAGCCGCACCAGATAGCTGGTATCAGTGGTTTCTTGTCTTTCCTTCGGACGTTGGGCGGAACTTTTGCAACGGCACTTCTCACGGCCGTGTATGAGACAAGCTTCACAAACTCACTCCAAGGACGACTCCCGGCTTCACTAGTGAACCAGGGCCTGGGGCTAGCGGACGACCACGCACAATACCCTCAATACGAAAATCAGATTCTTGAGGCGCTTGTCAAGGCTTATCACCTCGGTACGATACCTGCCATCTGTTTCGGCGTCATATACGCTATTGCGGTGGTCATGCTTCGAAACGTGGACTTTACGCCAGCTTGGAAGCGAAGACGGATAGCCGCGAAGCGGGCGACTGAGAAAGTATGATTCATTCGGCGCTTTGATAGCATCGTTATTTTCTCTACTCATATTTTGCATACCATACGTCACTGTCTTCGGAACTAGTTTTATTCCCTTACGTCTCCGTTCGCATACTTTTTGTTCGACGGCGTCCAGCATACATACCACTTGCAACCACGGACTCGGCATGAATTAATACTCCCTCTACCCTCCCTTTCTTCCTTCGCGAATGCGGATTGATGTGTTTTTACCCTTTGACAGCACCTGTACATGATCATTCACATAGACTAATTTATCAATTGTTGTATGATCTCGGAACTGCATACTAATTTGGTTGACCCTATCCATTCAACCTACCACAGCACGTTCAACAATCTCTGGCGATGCCTCGGCCCGTTTATCAACTGCCAGCATACCACGTACCTTGCTGTTGAAATGAGACTCGATCGAAACGCCGGCCGACCCCTATACCCCGGCAATTGTCAATGAGGATCATCACTGGCAGCTGTGCCGCTGTCACGACTGCCATCACGCACATTTCGGAGCCCTGTGTCCCGTGGTCCTTGTCTCCATGGATCCGCGCACAAGACATATATATATATATATGACAAAAGGACCGCAGCTAGCTGATGGACGAGGGTTTCATCGATTCATCTCCCACCCTTGTCATTCATCCTTGACAATGACAGTTCCGTGGAACTACTTTGACTATTATCATGATGTCACAAAAACGGAACCGGATCTAAGTTAATAACCTGGTTATGACATGGCCCCCTTATCGCGGCCGCAGCCCCGCGCCCGCTTTGCTGTACACTGACTGCTACTCGTGCTCCGCGGGCGATGCACGATTTGCAAAGCCTTGGCCCTGTGCAGTGGTTTGCGACAACTTACACACTGGCTGTTGTTCCACGTGCGCGTTATTGGATGTACTATGTATGTTCTATTCGCTATTCTTGGGCGCTCGAGGACATATTGGATCCCGCGTGGAGGAGAAGACAAACAAACCTCACACAGACACCTCGTGCTCACAGGAGGTCCGAAGCGAGTCACCGCGAACGAAAATATAACCGGCGAGGAGACACCCAACTCAGAGCTTTCCAGGAATGGGTCGGGCAGAGGGTACTATTTCCGGACCACCGGAACGCAAACCGTCTGACAGACGATACTATACATTCACATTCTTCAAGACCTTCACAGCCCTCCCGGCCGGAGCTAACGTACATACATAATACATGCGCAAGTACCCCAGATTCGCGATGCCCTCCCTCGGCCGTACTACTTCGCACTACGGTTATATTCTTCTATAACCGATCGTGGCTTACAATACACCCCGAGTGGCGTGTACTGGATGTCATGGAAGCTGCATGATTCGGTCAGCATTCGATTGCGTGCGACAGGTCGCAAGCGTGACGTACCCGAAAGCGCTTGGTCCTCCGACCTCAAGTCCCCTACGCGTATCCGTCCATTGAGGGGCAGCCGTTATCCCGAGGACTAGTACCCTCAGTCCGTATTTGTACTCGGGCGTGCCCAGCGCTGAGCCACTCTGGGCATCCAGTACAGCGATCAGATCAGGGACGGCGGCCAGCATCTATAAACTATTATGTAAGCGGCTACACGCAGTGAGGAAACACAGCGGTACGGTACCACTATTTTCCCATCCTTGGACGTATGCTCTGCATACAGGTTCTCGTTCTTGAAAGGTATGACGAGCGTTCCGTTAAACTTTGCCTCGGACTTGTCTGAAACAACCCCCGTGTCTTCTTCCGCGGACACAGGTGTAATGACTACCTCGCCTATCGTGTGTCCTTTATACAACCTATGAAATGATGAGTTCGGTGGCATTTTACAGTGATAAGCCAGATACCTTCTGCGAACGTCGACGATTTTCCCGCTGAACAACACTTTTGCCGTCTTGTCTCCCCCAACCGCATCGACAATGACTTGGCCTATCTGGTCAATGTTGGACTGTTTTCGGGCAAGAGCAATAGCTCTTCCGATGCGCCAGCTCAACGATACTGTGTTGACGATCATGAAAATTGCCATTTCCCTGGCTCGCAGAGGCCGACTAGCCGCGCCCACGAATGTCCTAGCAATTTTCTGAGATCAGTGGGCGGCAGCGTTGTATATACGGCAACTCACCCCATCTCGATACACGCCGCCCGCAGAGCCCCATCGACGTCGGTGTCTTTTTTCGCCCTGGTCATGATCTTCATCACGTGATCAGGGTCGTAGACTTTGGTCAGGGAGGATGGAAAACCAACTATGACGTTACCGTTCCCGCTCCCTATCCCTGTTGGGAGGAGGGACGTCGCCTTGCCCGACTCGTCGTACACGTTGGCGGTCGTTTGATGCCACTGCATGGTTCTTGATATCAGTCTCACTGCGTTTCGTACTCAGGTTGCCTACGGTTGGATATGCGCGGCCCTAAAAGAGAGTGGGAATGGACCTGTCAGAGGGTCTACAGGGAAGGAAAGTGTGTTGTTACATACCATGAAATCTCCATCAACGATCGGAATGTCGTAATTCTTTGTGGCGGCCGTAATCATCTGGACGGGATGTCAGTCTTAGAAGTTGGAGGAAAAGGTCTAGCGATTCACATTGATCATCCCGTTTCCTCCACCGATTTCCAAGGCACAAAGGGCATCAGGTTTCGTTATCTGTAAACGCGGTTGAGACCCAGCCTTTATTGGTGCTGTACCTCAAACTTGCCCCCATAGACTCCCAGAGACCATCACACGCTTCATTGTACCTTGAAAATGCTCAGCGAGGGGTTTATTGAAGGTGTGGACAAACGTACTCGTTCCCAAGTAACCTCTCTGAAGCAACCTCTGGGCTGCCCAACGCTCCACCCCATCCTATGAGCGCATCCGGACCGAGGGAGGAAAGATCAATAACGTGGATGACTTGTCCGGCGCGTACCATCTCTCGTAATTCCCAGAAGACATGCAATGGGGAGCCGCCGCCGCCGCAACCCAGAACGTAACATCCGTCCGCGATCCACCCGAGGTCGATTTCGGATAGAACCCACTGGTTATCTTGCACTTTGGGTTTGTATGCAAGGATGTCGTCAGCCGACTCCAACGAAGCCGGTACGGCGTCCGATGTCCTTTCCTGAGACGTCACCGCAGTGTCAGAAAAAGGGTTGGAATCACCGTCTGTGTCGTCTATTTCGTCCGGAACCGCATTTCCACACCAGTCACCTGCGGCCTTGACGTAGAAGCGGCATCTTCCGGTGGTATACGCGATGGGTATCACTTCGCTTTCTACGATGGACACGCGATCTGGAGCAGCGCCCGAAGCTATGGCGCGGGCGATAGCTCTGGCTTCGACGGCTTTCTTCACTTCGGACACGGGGGTAGACGACGTGTCTTCGAACGAATCGATCGTACCAGATATCTGGTACCTATGAATGAGCCATCGTTCCGAGAGTACTGTCGTCCTCACCTGAGCGATGGCGGCGCCGACTGCGTTCGCTACGTCAAAGTGCGGAAATCTATGGACCCGACTGATACCAGCGAGTTCGTCTGGGGCTAAAATAGATCCACCGCCGACCAGATAGACGGGGATGTCTGTCGCTGAGGTCTTCATCGCGTCCAACGTGTTCTGGAGCATGACTTTGATTGCCTTTTGCGCTCCGTCAACCACGGACTGGTCAAGACCGGCCACAAGGGAAACGTCTCCAACATCGGACACGCGCCCAGCAGCGACGGCAATGTCAGTAGCAGTAAGTGTCGTACCACTGAAAACGCGGGCTTCGGATGTGATTCTGTGCCCGACCGAGTCAGGACCGACGGTTACCCGTTTGGAGTGAGGATCCTGACGGACGAGAGAGCCGCCTCCGAGGCCGAAGCTTATAAAATTGGGAATGTGAACAAGAGCAGAAGAGCGTGTCGAGTTACCTGGTGACATGAGGCATGGAGAAGTTTAACAAGACTCCACAAAGTTCATGCTGGGCTGCAGCTTGGCGAGGGAAGCCGCTAGGTCTTCAAACGAGAATCAGATCAACGCGTGGCTCTACTGGGGCGAGTACAAACAAAAGAATTCCGATGTCCGTCTGGGGATTGCATCCGATTTATAGATGCTGAGAAAAAGGAAGGGAAGACAGGACGAACGGTCGTGCCTCCTATATCGACCACGAGCGCGGATTCTTTCGGGATGTCGGACTGGAGGGAAGCAAGGAAAGCAGCTCCCCTCATTGAATTGGTAGGACCGGAAGAGCTGTGTGATTGGAGGTGGGCAGCACGATATTAAGTAAGTAATGAAGACATACAAGGTCCGAATAGGTAATTTAGCGGCCTGTGCGCAATTGAGTAAGGTGCCATCGTTGCTGGTGATGAAGACTGGGCATCTTATGTGTAAAGCACGTGCTGCTGCTTGGAAGCCTGCGACGGTCTTTTTGGCATACCTGAGAAGCGAGGCGTTGAGAATGGAGGCATTCTCGCGTTCCAAGAGGCCGATGTGAGCCACATCCTTGGAGCACACGACGTTTAGGTGTGGTAGTTTTTCTCGCACGATGGAAGCGACGTGTTCCTCCTGTCTAAGGGTGGAATCTATGGGGGAGAAGACCGAGACGATGGCGAGAGCGTGGATGTCCTTTGAGAGGGGTGTGATTGTGGCAAGGCGATGGACCGGGAAATACGTGCCTCTTTGTGGATCGATTCACAGGCAGACTCGATCTCTGTGGCGTCGACTGTTTCGATTTCGCTGCCGTCGATTTGGAGACCGCCCGAAACAAGGAAAGATGGACCCTGCAGGACTGAGACCGGGATCGGTGAGTGGTGAGGTGGAGAGAGAATGACGCACTGTGCTTGAGATCGGAGGGAAAGCCGACGAAGGGGGGAGTGCCGTGGGTGAATGGACCGCAGAGACGGATGACGGCGACGCGATCTAGACGGGCGCTGTTTCTCTCGACGAGCGCGTTGACAAAGTGCTGTTGGGTTGTGAGCTGGACAAAATACACCGATGTGGGCAGACATGCCGTGGTACCGATGGATATCGCCTGGACGTCTGCCGGGTGTTGAGCTTGTGCCAGGACCGATTGTACGGCGCGCTGGATGCCCTGGGTGACGTCGGGGGTGGTCGGGTGCTTGGCGGATGCGATCACGCGTCGGTCGAGGACGTCGAGGAGAACGGCGTCGCTGGTACTGTCAGTCGTATTTATTTATTATTGGACTCGCATACACGCACGTGTTCGTTCCGCCCACGTCGACTCCGAGGCGGACAGTGACAGTCATAATGGATGGAAAAGAATTACCAAAATAGGTAACTGGGAGGTGTTTGTTGTTCGGTCTTGACTTTCACCGACTCTCGCGACGACGACGACGACGGCGACGATGACGAGCGCGTCGGACGGTCTCGCCGGCGCACTTTCTTTTCTGCCAGACCTCTCCTTGAATCACTTTGCTTCCTCGTCAGAACGCAAGTTCCATCTTCAGCTGCTCCTCGACAGCAAAGAAAAGCAGCTACAACAAGCAGGTGCTCTCGGACAGCGCGTTCTCTCCCAGCAGATCGAGCTCGAGGAGAAGATTCGTCATATCCAGGATCTCGATGCAGAGCGTGGCGACGAAGAGGATCTCGACGCCGACGCAAGGGAACGCTACCGCGAGCTCGTCGACACCATCAAGGCCTGGGACTTCGAAAACGCCCAGCTCTCCAACGCATTCGGTCCAAAGGTAACCACCTATTTCCCTCTAACTGTATCGTATCGTATCGTATCTTGTTCTTGCACCTTCCCAGCCTCGTGGGATCCGCGTGGAACCACAACCACTCCCTCTGATGCCCGCACGGCTCGCTTTTCATCCCTCTTTTCTCCTCGCAGGCACACTGCTGACGCGTCCAGCCCGCGCCACACCTTCATAGCCCCATTTTCATTTCGTTTCCACCCTCATTTTACTTCCGTTTGTGCTTGTTGCTCACTCGCTTCCACAGCGTCCCGCAGACGACTCCCTATCACCGCCAATTCCAACAAAGGACCTCCCTCGCGATGAACCAGAACGCCCCAAGCCTTCCTCTTCTTCCGCTGCCCAGTCTCGTCGGGCCAAAAATGCCGCTCACCGGGCAGATGACGTCGGTCAGTTACTTCTCACCGGATCACCCTTCCCATACTCATCTTCATTTCCGCTCCCGCAGAATTCGCATTTGAAATCGGTAGTGGTCTCCTCACAGAGGTTCGACGGCTCCAGAGCCTTCTTGCAGAGCGCGACAAGGTAATTCAGGACATGAAGGAGGAAAAGGACGATCTCGAGAGGAACATCGAATCCCTTCGCACCGCCCTCCGTTCCCAAGAACAGAGTTCAGGTGCGTACCTCACTTCCCCCCGTCCTCAACCGCAGCCCAATTGTTCATCAATCCCTCAGACAAGTACAAGGAAGAGAACTGGAACCTCGAGGTTACCCTGCAGGAACTCCGCACACAACTCTCAGACTCCCAAAGCACTGCACAGAGATTGGAATCAGAGCACAAACGCCTCACAAAGTCCCTCAATACAGCGCGCGAATCCGCAGACCTTCACAAGAATGAAGCAGAGCGCACAAAGTATGCCCTAGACGATTTCAAAGCTAAACACGACACCGAGTTTGCTCAGGCGCGGAAGCATGCCGCAGGTCTGCAGCGTGACAAATCTGACTTGCAGTCCGCCCTAGATGCCTTGAAGGCCGATGTGGTCAAAGCCAACCGGAAACTGGCTCCCAAGTATGGCTCTCCCCTCACTCCGGGCAACGGCGATGGCAAAGACTTTTTGACCCCTGTGACTGCTGACGAAGACGATGTATTCTCTGCCGGAGGCGCCTCCACCAACAGGAAACGCCTGGACACCTCAATCGTATTCCAGCCAGATTCATTCGACGACATTGCTGATGTTTCACCTGACCCATCCCCGTCGCGGCCTTTCCATGCTTCTAATCACCCCAACAAGGAAATTGAAGCGCTTCAGCAGAGACTCTTCCACGCGGAGAGGCAGATCAAGACACTCAAGGGCTCCCTCCACCGCGAGAAAGAGATGCGTATGGACTACAAGCGCAAACTAGAGGCTTCGCCAGGGCACGTTCACGACGAGAATGAGCCTCCAGAGACAGTAATGCTCGAGGACATTGATGTTCCGACATCCACCTCAAACACCAAACCTAGGCACAAAATGACCCCCTTCCGTGCTGGCAGAGGTCGTGGTCGCAGAGGTCGCGGCGTCGCTTCCCTCGCTGAACGATTTGAGAGGGCTGCTCGCAATTCTTCACCCAACGGAGTGGATGAACGCGGTACCAAGTCAACGCCCTCTCCCGTCCGTTCGATCCCAGGTTCCTTTGACGACCAGCAAGGTGATGTTGATGAATTTGAACTCGACGCGTCTGAAGATGATCACAACGAGGATGACATGGAGCAGCCTGGTCTGCAAGTTGCTCCGTTAGTCCCAAATCGCACGAGCGTCGATGGCATGGACCCCGTGTTTGCAAATGTGCTCCGCAAATCAGCATCACACAGTTCGTTGCGGTCACGTTCTAGTCCTCTACGTCAGTCCGTTGGCGGTGGACGCGGCGGTGCTCATCGCCGTCAGCGTGGTGGTGCTGCATTCCAAGAAGCAAGACCACCTTCGTTTGTCGGTCAGCCAGAACCACTTTCTGAAGCACTTTCCGCAGAGCTGGGCATAGGGATGACCAGTGTGATCGAAGGCCATGCTTTCGATGATGAACGGGAGACCAGGGACGTTGAATGTCAGACTGACGAGGGTGGAATGTCATTATTAGTCCCCACCCTCGCGCCTGTTACAACTGAAGCCGGTGTACAGGCAGAGACTACGATGCTTCCTTCCCCTTCTGTTGCCGTTGACACATCTGACATGTCTTCCCAGACGGACGAGGTTGTCTCTCAGCACACTGATACCGTCGTACAGTATTTGCCCTCGGAAGCCAACATCCAAACAGGAACCCAGGCCTTCAGACCTCCTCATTACCCTGTTTTCTCGCCCACTCCGCGTCGTACGACTCTCATGCAGTCTGACTTTAGCCACTCCCCTGATGATACCGCTGGGGACGTGACTTTGCGGAACGGCCTCATGCCTAGTTCTCTTTCCATTCCCTCCGAGTTAGCCTACGATTCCGATTCTGACATAGATGATGGGGCCACCGAGACCGGCGCAGAGACAGAGACGGACGCGGAAGATTACCATGACGCGCGCATGAGCATCGGGATGGCGACACCTTCCGGGTCGCGCGAGGACTTCCACTCCATGTTGACGATCTCGGACAACGACTACTCCGAGAGCGACGAAGAGAGTATCAAAGCGTCGAGGATTTCGAGTCGGACTGGCTGGTCGTCCGCGGCTTCGTTTATGGAGCAGAGAGATACAATGCTCGATGCCGAATCGCCGAGGACTCCAATCGAGTATGACGAAAAGGGCGTTTGGGCTCCGTTTGAAGACGTCAAGATCGTGGAAGTGATCAAGGAGGTAGAGGTCGTGAAGGAAGTGATCAAGGAAGTGGAGGTGGTCAAAGTGGTGGAGGTGATCAAGGAGGTACCTGTCGAAGTGGTCAAGGAGGTCGAAAAACCAGTAGAAGTTGAAGTCATCAAGTTCGTCGAGCAACCCAGACCAGAGGTGCAGGAGATGTCCATTCAGACGGATGCCCCACGGCCTGTCACCCCTCCCAACACTTCCATTTTGTCTACGCCGTCTTCGGGAAAACAGGATGTCTCGAGCTCGTCCATCACTCCCGTCGCCAATGCTGCGGCTCCCGGTACACCCTTGGGTCTCTATCGGGTGGGATCAAATGGTCAACCATTCCAATTTGTGACATCCTCCCCTCCGACGTCGACGCCACCCTCGCCTGTCAGTGGCATCAGAGACTCCGTTCTTGCAACGTTCAGCGCGATCCATTCTCGCATATCTCAGTCGGAGCAGCGACGGTCCATTGAATCCACCATTTCTGTCGTGGCTGAAGACCCAGCGAAGCGATCCCGAACATCGTCGAATGTGCCTTCGGTAGTTGACAAGACGCGCCCTCCGACGATGGCTCTGCCCCCTCCTCCGCGCCAACCGCCGCCACCCAACAGCATGCCTCCACCGTCGTTTATACCCGAAAGAAGAATCCCGACGACATCATCTGGGGACGTTCCTCCGCCGCGGCCGTCATCACCCCCACCGGCAGAACTCATTCAACGTGCGACGACTCCAACGTTTGGGGCAATGCTCTCCGTGAACAAGGGATCGTATGGCCCGAGACAACACGGATCGAGTATGCCGCCTTCTTCAGTTATTCGACAGCCTCCGTCCACGAGCAGCTTCAGGTCTGCCGCAAATGCTGCTGCCCACGCGCAGAGCTCGCATCCTCCCACTGGGCTGCCATCGTGGAGCGTTCGGGAGAAGGAACGCAGGGAATTATCAAGTACTTCTCTCACTTCAGACCGAAGTGCTCTCTCTCCGCGGTCGTCGATGTCGTCGGAACACAACCCATTCGTCAACCGCGGGCACACCCAGGTTCCATCCTCCGCTCTATCTACCCACGCTGTAGACCAGACCGACGGAATGACGGATCCCGCTGTCATTCATGCTATTACTCAGACGATGATCGGGGAGTTCTTATACAAGTATACAAGGCGCACGCTCGGGAAGGGACTCGGAGAGAGACGGCACAAGCGATTCTTTTGGGTGCACCCCTACACCAAGACGTTGTACTGGAGTTCCGCCGATCCTGGCTCGTCGAATGTATCAGAGTCGAGTGCCAAGAGTGGTAAGCCCGATTTCACGCACATGCGTGGTAGGGTGAAACTGACGTGTTTTCCGTTCGCAGCTTACATCGAAGGCGTCCGTTCCGTTTTGGATCCCAATCCCATGCCACCCGGGTTATACCAATATAGTGTGGTGATCTCGACCGCTCAGAGAGAAATGAAAATCACTGCACCCACGAAAGAGCGCCACGACATTTGGCTAAATGTGGGCCATCTCTGCTTTAGCTCTGCTTACAAGACCTCACTGATGTACCTCTTTCCAGGCTCTTAAATACCTTTTGGCTCGTCCAAATCCGAACTTGATGACGTCCCCAAACCCTAAGGAGAACGGTGCGATGGCTCCGACGAGTCCCATGTCACGCAGCGCCGAGTTCACGGACGACGACCACCGCCAACCAGCTGATGCTAGCCCTCAAAGCCAGCGAAGTGGTCGAAGCAGTGCCAACGGTGGCGGGTTGAATACCACGCCTCGCGGCACGATGAGTCGTTCGCAACTTTCCGTCAGGGGTTCTGTTGGCAAGCGTGCCGGAACGCCGGCGGCGGAATATCTTCGATGGGCCGCCCCCGAGAGTCCGTACAGCCCGACCCGGTCGTTTGAACAAGTGCTGTCTGGAAACAACGGGCAGGATGACGAAGAGCTTGACTTTGAGCTGCACGGCGAAACACGATCCGATGATGGCTTCGAAGGTCTCGAGAACGTCCGCGTGTGCTGTGATGGACGGCATACGGTTGGTCCTTCGGAACAACACCAGCACCAGCATAACCATCGTAACCCGCACCACGAACATCTCGATGTCAATGCGCCCGCACGGCCTGCTTCACCGGCTTGGTCGCTCCGCTCACACACAGGAAGCACCAACTCTCATGACGCTGGTGGGTTGTTCTCGTGGGGTCGAGGTGACGATGGAAAACTTCGGTTTGGCTCGAGGCGATCCGCCAGGACGGTCAACACGGTCAACACAGTCAGTACCAACGGAGATCGATGATTACCCCTTCATACGCGTTTCCATTATATCAGAGATTCGGCTGTTTGTTACTCTCTTTTTTTTTCGACTCTCTTTTTGTTCTCTTCTCCTCGTCTCTCTCCTTTTTCATCTGCAACTCTCGTTTTGAGTCACACTACACTCCTTTAGTAATCCTTGCTATCGATTTGGATCATGCGCCATACCAGGTTTCCTCCTTTCGCAAATGTAGTTATGCAGGCTCTTTGTTCATCTTTTTCTTTTTCTTTTGTTTCCAAATTCTGGTCTCGGTTACACTAACCACACTCCTTTTACTATGCAATACCTGGGACCCGATTCGCCCATCTCATGCGTTCACTGTACTAGATCTACCTTTTCTTTTCGTTCTTAAGAATACTATCCATTCATCTAATCGGCATGGCATGAAGTCAAAGGTAGCGCGTGTGTGTATAGTGAGGCCTTGACTGCATATAAGTACCTGCTACACTATGCTGGTACACCCTGCAAGCCATCGATATCACTGCAATGATCAGCCCACTGCTATCAGGACAGGCTCGATGTACTAGCAAAATACGATGAATCAATGCATACAGTGATGAAGTTGACAAGAAAGGAAGCTGGTATACATAGTCGATCCGGATGGAAGCGGGCGGTGTGAGGGTGGGGTCTTGAGGTCATCCATACACACCGTTCATATATATATAAATCTTACAGTCAAGCGATCGATGATCGATGTTCGGACCAACAGCATCAAGAAAACCAGCACGCACGATCACATGATGATCTCGTCGACCTTGGAACGATGGATGCAAAACCCCTGCCGTTATTCATCATCAACACACACACGACGAAAAGCAAAAGGAGACTACATACCGGCGCCACCCACGCCTTGCATCCACAACACACACCCGCCCAATCATAGTTGCCGACCTTGGCACCGCATTTCTTGTTGGGGCACATAATTTTTCCGGCCAGCTCTGCGCTCTCGAGCATGGGTTCCATCCATTTCATCTATATAACGGAGTTGAATGGCGCGCACGTCAGCACAGTTCCTTCTGCACACGAAGAGAGACGACCGTGTTCGTTCTCCGACTCGTACGCACCGGCTCCACAAAGTATCCCGAGCATTTCGGGTTCATCAGTATCGGAGGGCTCAGGCTGGCATGGGGGGACCCGTTCAACCCTGTCATACTCAAGCCCGAGCGCAGCGCGGCGAGTTTAGCGTTGGACGAGAGCTGCGTGGCGAGATCGGTGCCGCTCGCGTGTGGTGATGGCGCTCTTCCCACAGAGAGAACTAGCGGTGATGGGACACGCTTAGCCTCGGTGTCCGGCGGCGGCGAGGACGACAGACGATCCGGTGGCTTCAGTTCCTGCAATGACTCAGCCGAGGGGCCGACAGACATGCTCTCTTCGAGTGCGTGTGACAGATCACGCCCGATGCCCTCCATTGAGCGCAAGGAAGGCCGACGAGCGTTGCTCCCTGACAGACGACGTGAAGGTGGGTTGAGCGCCGGAGCAGCGGTGGACGTGGCCGTTGCTGCATCTAAATCGGACTCGTCGGCGTCATCTTCAGTATCGAGAGCAGATATAGAGAGAGACTCGAGCAATCCGCGGCCGCCAAGTGCGGCGGCGATGGCAGGACGCCCTTCGATGGCCCCGTTGGACATCGAGCCTGGTCGTGAGCGCGGCTGGCTCGTAGATGGGCGGCGGGAGATGGAAACATTCAAACTGTTAGATGAACGTCGGGAAAGCGAGGTAAGGAGTTCGGTAGCGGAAGCACGGCGGGACGGGGCGAGCGATGAGGAGGGGAGAGCTGGCGTCGGCGGGCCAAGTTGGCCGTGATCAAGCATGTGCTCACGCGTTGCGAGCTCCTGCCTAGACAAGCAAGCGTGGACGGGTTTAGCATGTGATCCAGTGTATTGAGGTGAGTGGGAGATGCATGATGTACCTGCACATTTTGCATCGTATTCGCCTGCTGGGGACGATGACAGGGGAGTTAGGTGCCGAATCAGAGGGCGAATATGGATGTCTCGCAAACATGTGGTCTTCCGGGAAGGAGCCATCACCATCTGAAATGATCAGATCAAGAGACACAGGTGCCAGGAGGAAACAACCGCTCACTCATGACTTCTTCGACAGTTCGCTCCATGTAAAACATCCGAACGGGTTTGGATTTACGAGAGATTTTATAGGATGCTTGATGGAATATCTCGAGTTGTTGCATGAAACCTTCGTTGGGACTAGACTTATGTGAGCACTGAGATGGCGGTCTGAAAGCGTCGTGAGCTCACTCCGTGTGTGGGCGCACGGCCCTGATCAAGTCGAGTGCAGCAGATGGATTCAGTTTGCGGGAGTACATCAAGTAAGCTGCGACGATAGTTGCGCTCCGGCCTACGAGCGGTTCGTTTCCGAGTCCATCGAGGACGTTGATCTGGGCAACTCACTCAAGCCGGCTTGACAGTGAACGAGCACACCGCGATTCTTGTCGAGCTCCTTCTGGATGAAAGATATCGAGGGCAAAAAATGGACGAGCACGTCTTCGTCTGTACTGTCATCGATCTTGATTTGGTATTTATTGAATGTCTAGAGGGAGTCATGCGAGGCAATCTTGAAACTGACAGACGGCGCACTGCGTGTATGGTTATCATTCCTCGCATGGCCGTGACTACACTGAATATTTTCTTGCTCTTGAGGGCGACCACGTCGAGGGCGCTCGGAAGGTCGCCAATCCATAGATTTGGCACTATCTCGTCCATGACTAGGTGTGGTGTGATTCGAGCTCCGTCCGACATCATCATTCGATACCAGTGCAACCGAAAAAGGTAAGCTAGTAGTATTGTACATCCATGTTTATTATCTTCAGCCTTCTATCGTCCAGGTTTAGAGACCTTTCGGATAAATCTCGCCAGCACCGACTTGCCTTTCCCTTTCGGCACAGCGAGTACAACCGGTAGTCCCGGTAGGCGCATTGCCTGTGACGTCAATATCAGAAGATGTAATACTAATTGCCTGGTTGACTCACCATAGGTGATGCGGGCAAGGAATGCGAAAAGCGAGACCGTGGCTCTTCAAGTTCACTATATTCATTTGACTCAGGAGAGAGACACCGAACGCCCTCCTCGCTCTCAGAATAGCTTGAGGGAATGGACAATGTTAGTGAGGGCGTGGCGCGCTGCACGGGTTTCTCCTGAAGTACGGTGTTTGTGCCTTCGGTAACCACCATTGTGCACTGCTGCTTCCGACCCCCAACCTTTAAATTTCGTCGCACGAACTGACTCGGACATGCCGCGTCTTGAGCGCCTGAAGAAAAGCAAAGAAGAATAAACTTGCCTGCAAAATGTGCTCGTTGGGATGGCGATTTGACCACGGGCATGGCCGCATGACTCGGAGACTCCAGAGCTATAAGTGGTCCATGTCATGAACAGAATATATACTGGCCCACGGTGATGGGATCATTTGTTGCAAATCAGTACGTCTGCTAAGCGAGAGAGGTGGATCATGGCAGTAGAGCCCCTTGGTGCTGTCTCGTACTCGTTGATCATCATATCAAACCGATCTAGGCGCTACTTATACCTCTATGGTAAGAATTACTCCAGCTCACTCGAGGCAAATCTGCTGTCTCGAACTTTAACGAACGGTGACTGATTTATTGAATGCCCATTGGTTGCGAGACAGATTGGCGATAAGACAGAACGCAAGTCCGTAAAAAGTGCCGACATCATGATCCAACTTTTGTCGTACGCAACTATGGCACGCCAATTTACGATTCGGATGATTGGTCGAGTGATTCGTGCAAGCTTGCATGTTGATGTGGGAAGCCACTATCATTTCTGATCGCATGATTAGTCTTGGGTTATTCCAGCAATGAATTGAAGTCATTGCGATGTTACGTCGCTGCAGCACAGTTTCCTTCGACAGTCGCTCCTTTGGGAGATTCCATTTCCAGACTTTGATCGATTTCAGGTTAGAAGCATGACATGATGGTACCTCAGAATGGATGATTCAAGTAGCACCGCACGGGTAAGAAGGGCACCACAGCAAATTGCGCCAGTCCCGCAGGACTCTGGCCAGCTCGAACGGTAGACACTGGTACAAGCTATATCACAACGTGATACCGGACATCCTGGCAGTGACGACAACACCGACGGTACAAAGCAGGCTCTACTGACGGAGCAACAGGATAAAGACTCGTATACAGGCTCAGTTTTCGATCTTGACGTGGAAGATCCACTTATGTTCTGCGGGTTGCAGCGCGATGTCCCCGAGCAAGAAGCGTTTTCCGTGACCATACTTCCAAGGCTTCCTGACTGACGAAACAATTGTTATCAGACACCAATGTCGGAATTGCAAACGGACCCACCTCCGACCAGGGTATATGCATGTCCAGAAACCGCCTCATGAACAACAACACAATGGGGTAACTTGCGCGACGCGTTTATGTGACCAGCGAGCAGTGTTTCAACCGTCCTCTGGAGAGGGTCAATATAGAGGGATCTCAGGCTTTAGTGTAACACTCGCCGTCACCGATCTCTGAATGGGTGTCAGCAGCTCCTCTTCGAGAAGGAAGCGCATATACCCTTCTGCATCGTCACCGCGTAGAGATACTTGTACCACAGTGCCCGACGAAGAGTTTGGGTTATGAGGGGGGACGAAGAGCAAATGAGTACGATTCAGTTGCAAGGCGTACCCCTCCATGGTGTCAGAGCTCTCAAGATCTCACGCTCGAGTGGAGAGGAAATTTCATTAGGGAATACTTTGAACATTACAGTACGTTATTTCCTTGTCTTGCGACTTTCCACGAAAAGTACTCTTGATTTCACTATCACCGTATGAACAAGGCTGTCGAACAGAGGCGGAATATTGTCTCGCACCGACAGGATCATACTTGACAGCGGACAGCTTGGGGGTGTTCAGACGGACCCGTTTCGTGGTGTAAAAAAACCCCGTCTGGGCTGTGGATATCATCCGAACGATGATTGTTCTGTCGTATATGCATGTCAACGGAGTACCGTGTATGCACTTCCGCGACGCACCTTGCCTTTCCACCTTTCGCCATTTTGTGAGCAGAGTTGGACGGATTATGTAACCCATCCATGGCTGAAGAGAGTCCCTACGACCTGCTCGGCCTCTCACAAGAAGCTACCGACGCTGAAATTCGCACCGCCTATCGCACGCGCTCGCTCAAGGTCCACCCCGATCGCGTACGTCAGCTCCTTTTTCTCTCGTTCCGCTCACCGATTACTATTTTGCAGAACAGAAACGATCCTGATGCAGGTGAGCACACTCGCGTTCAGAGACCCTGTTCATCCAATACATCACATCACATACAGCCCAAAAGTTCCATGCCCTCACAACGGCGTCGACGCTCTTGCTCGATCCATTGCGACGTCTGGCGTTGGATGCCCAGCTTCGTCTTGCCGCTGCGAAAAAGGCACGTTTCTCCGCATACGATAGCAAGAGGAAAGCCCTCGTAACGGAGCTCGAAGAGCGCGAACGCGCATTCAAGAAATCGCGCATGGAACAAGAGAAACAGAAGGCTGATAGAGAGGGTGAGAACGATCGTATCAAGGAGGCGGGTAGACGGATGAGGGAGGAGAGGGAAAGACATAAAGAGGAGTTGGCGAGGGCCAAGATCGATGAAGCGCGAACGGAGGCGGAGGACATTTCAGACGAGAACGCTCCACCACCGCTGGGGCCCTACGATACCACCATTCGCGTCAAGTTCACTCTTTCCGCTTTTCCGTCACTCACTACGGCCTCGGCGCTCGTATCGCATCTAACGCGTTATGGGGAAATCGACGAGGGTGCCGTCGTGTTGTCAATTAAACCCAAGAAAGCTTCTAAGAAGAAGAAGGTCCAAGAAAGGGGCGCGGACGAAGCTGCCCTAGCGGAGGGGGACAAAGTGATTAACGCCGTAGTTCCCTTCTCTCAAATAGGCTCCGCGTTTGCTGTTGTCACTAGCGGCCCTGCCCTCAAAGAACAAGGCATGGAGGTATCATGGGCCGGTGGCTCAGAGCCTCCAATATTGGCGTGGTTACGAGATAGAGGGGAGCTAGGACAGAACTCCAATGGGAGTATACCGCTTTCAGCTGGTGGTGCTCCACGAGGAACTCGACCGGAAGAGGAGGCAGCCGATGAGCCACAGAGAACCAAGTTCTCCACATTCGTAAGTTTTCCTTTGGTTGCTTGCCCATTGCTATTCTAATCGTCTTGAATAGCCCAGCACATTTCCTACTTCTCTTCCGCCAGAACCCCCTAAGCCTACCAACCACCTTGATTTTGAATCCATGACACTCCTACGGCTACGAGAGGCCGAACGTGCCCGACTAGAGCGTGAGATATTGGAAGCAGAGGCGACAGGGGAGGCGTAGTTGGGACATCTTATTGAGTCGCCACGAGGTGCGATTGACTTGCTGACCTCGTCTGGAACAAATATGATATCTTTGCTCTGCAAGTGGGTCATTACGACTTCTACGCGACTTGCTATGTCGGCCAATCTGGACCAGGTAGCGACTGAAACATTTGTCCTCTTTCTGTTCCTCCTAGTACCCTGCCCTCTACCAAAGATCACTGCACCTGCAGATTAGCTATCTTCCCTTCCAATCAGTTGCTGGAGACTCACTTCTCAGTTTGTGAGGCCTAAAACCAGCTCCTGCCTGAGGTAGGTTGAATTGCAATGTAATTTAGTATACTTATCCATTTTCTGGGATTGGTTGTTTATATTTTTAGGCTGAACAATAACACCACGTCCATTTCTCGACTCTTTCGCGTGTCGATCGCTGCCAAGATTGTTCACGATACCTCAGTCAGTCTCTGGGCGATCCGCCATGTTGGCCAGCATAACTGCAGCCCATTATCCAACACGATTGAGGCAGAGACCCCTGCATTCGTGTGTCCATTTGCCTTGAGTGCCTCACTCACCATGCCTAAGACGCACATGGATTGGCATCTTTTATGAGCGGGTTCCACATATTTCCACGGTTCAATCTAAACTATTGGAGGGTGATCACATCATGATCAATCATACTGCGATGTTCATCGATCATATCAATCACATGTCATAGCATTCATAATATCTATCATCCTCAGAACCGGGTGTGAGTTTCCTGATCTGACAAGTCCCTGTCGATTAGTGGTTAAATCGCCACGTTGTGGAACTCACAGTACCGTGGCGCCGCAGGTTCAATTCCTGCCAGGGACATGTTTTTTTTTCTCGTGTCGGACACGGAAATTTCCGCAATGGGGAACCGTCCCCCGGAGTGCTTGCCCTCCAATGCATACACTTTCTGACTATTTCACAAGAAATGATGTACACATTTTAACCACGGTGACTACCACACTCCCTGAGTTGCTTGTGGGCTGTCAGGCCCCGACGGCGCAAACCCAGCAGCAGCAGCATTTGAGTACACCGAGCTGGATTGTGTAAGCGAAGGGGACCCGACAGCCGGTTTGACCGCCTCTACTTCCCTGCGATACTCGATCTTCTCCACACGCACTTCGCCTTCCACAAGTTGGTAGACATACGTCACGACGACGGCGCCTTGGATGTCCATCAGTGCAAACGAAGGCGTCGGATCACTGAGGGAAGAAGAAAAAAAAAGTTATGTATCAGGAACGCCCCGCTCGTACGGGAGCGCAGTCACCTGCTATGTAATCCCGTCCAAGCTCCTGTCACCGAACCGGGGTTTACGAAGAACCGACCGCCATACTCGATGGCTTGGAACCTAGCGAGGGGTATGGTATGCATGAAGAAATAGAAATAGAGAAGCGGATTCGGACGCGCCTGGACGCGCGACGCGAAGGAGTCGGCGGGGAGACGAGAATAAGGCGACTCACGTGTGTGTATGGCCCGAGACCAGGACATCGACGTCCATCTGACGTGCGATGGCGCTCAGCGCATCGAGATCGCCTGTCGGCACGCATTGGTGGCCATGCACGACTCCGATGCGGATCGGTGTGTGCACCACCGTCAACGTAGGCGGAAAGCTGGTGTTCTGCAAACGAGGGCCATTCGTTTCAAAGGGCGCGTTTCACAGAAAGGTGGAAGCGTACCTCGTCGTAGTCCCCTCTTACAACACAGACATCGGATGCCACGGTGCGAAGGTATTCGTAGGTCTCTCTGTCACAAACGTTGCCCGTACATAATATTTGTTGAATCTTTCCCGGTACTAGTAGTTTGCGGAATTTGGCAGGAAGATCGTGTGCACGATGAGGGATGTGGAGGTCGCCGATGACGAGGACGAGGACCATGCTGAACCGAGTCGTTCATTAGGTAAGCCAACTACGGGGAAACCATGCAGAACACCAGTGCAGAACGAAAACACGACTGTGAATAAAATCCGCATCGAAAGATAACTAACTAGCTTAAATACGTATTAGAGTCCCAAGCGGCGCAAAGTTGACTCGCGAGAGTTGCGATCCGAACATGTGCCCGCGGTTTCATACGATGAAACCATCATTGTAGCACATACTGCCCTGCAGTGGAGAAGACATATTTCAGCAGCTGATCGACTCAGACTCGGATGAAGCTCACAGATCCGCACTTTGTGGTCTCCGCTTCCAGAAGCCAGAACCATACCATTGCTGCTGAGGTCAACAGACGTAACTTTGAAGGGTGCATTAACTAGGTCAAAAAGGGACCTGGATCATATCGGAAACTGCGTACCAGTATTCGTGTGACCCTGAATCATGAAATACGGTAACCCAGTCCTCAAGTCCCAGAGCCTGACAGTCCCATCCCGAGATGACGACGCAAGACGCTGCTCTCGTCCTACTTGAAGGAGGGAGAGAGACAAAACAGCATCCTGTAAGATTTGTTGAGCTGACAGGACCTGAAAAGAGTGGGCGAAATACACGCCTTGTGTCCACTCAATGTCCTCTTGCACTTGAACTGCTTTTCGGACGGGAACAACTCCCAACACTTCAAAGTCTTATCCAGACTTGCACTCACAAGGCACATAGCAGAACTTTCCGCGTCACTTGGCAGGAACCGAACATCATAGACCCCGTCGGAGTGCCCGTGCAGTGTACCGATCGGTCCGCCATTCTCGGAGTCCGAGGATACATCCCAAACTCTCACTATGCCATCCAGAGACCCGGCGGCAACGAAGGATCCCGTCGAGTCAACCGCCACTGAGGTAAAGACGACTTTCTTTGATGACTTCTCTTCCGCAGTAGTTGGTTGAAGGCTACGGTAAGAGGGTTCAGACTGCGTAACGTCGGCGGCAAATTGAGTGGCATCCCAGACGCGGACAGTACGATCACCGGATGCAGAGAATAAGGAACGAGAATCGGTCGTAAACGCCAATGCGTAAACCTCGCCAGTGTGACCGGTCAGCGTTCGAAGGAAATCACCTGTTTCCACGTTCCAGACCTAACAGACTTATTGTCATGAGGACCGGAGATGCACTAATTCACGTACACGAATGTATTTGTCCTCAGACCCTGCAACGAGGAACTTGTTGTCAGGGCTGATGATGACGCTACGGGCATGATTGGCCTTGCGTCCTTCTTGTTCAGGGCCGAGTGAGAATCTGGACGAAAACGCATGATATTGCGAGAACGGAAATCACAGAACGAATGCTCACGTCGACTTTGTCTGACGTTCGATATCGTATATGATGATAGCATTGTCGATCCCGACTGCAAGCAAGGAACCATCTGAAGAGAATGACACACAACAGACGACCCTGGAATACAATGCGGTGATAAGCATCAAAAAGGATAGAATGCAGTACTAGTAGTACGCACCCATTATGGGTATAACTCAAACGAAGTTGTACATCCGTCTGGCGTCGTACATCTGGATTGAAGACGGCTAGCCAACCGTCACCTTCCTTGATGGAGTAGGACGGGGTTGTCAAGGGGTCGAGACTACAAGACATGGAGACGAGCTGAACCAAGGTATGTCAGTGCATGTGACGATCGAGTATAGCAACTTACTTCGTTGTGGTGGAGTAATGAGAAAAAGGAAGATAGAAGTGACAGCTTGGTTTGATGTCAATGTCACATTGGACGCGGACTCGAATTCAGTGACTTCCGAATCAAACCGAACTTGAACGTGGTACTAAAGCCGTCGTTCTGCATACCAACATTCTTCAAAACACCAGTTACTAGCGTTACAACTATAATGACACGTGTCAAAAGAGTACGTAAGCCAGTGGTAAATTCCGAACATGTGAGGTGCGGTGCTCGCTCGACGGCTCGGGAGACCAACTGGAACCAGCGGCGACAAACGTGACCTCGAAGAATCGGAGGTTAAGAAAGATGACCGACGGTGGTCTGGCTTACTGGGACCGAGGAAAGGCCCCGTGGAGGTCCGTGTCAGGCAAATTGGGACTAGAGCCCGCGGCGACGGGCGATGCGGAGGAGGACCCTCGTGTGCCTAATACACGGCAAACTGACGGTGTGGAGATAATCATCTTCGCGGGATTTGAATAATTTACAAATTGAACAAATTAAGACCCGATATGTGACTATGAACACGTGACAGGTGCCTGCTGTGAGACTGACCCCGAAATGGAGATACCGCCGGCAACGCCAAACGTGGGAAAAGAATGCAAGGGCAGGGTCCAACACCAGCGTTTGTTATAAAGGGCGATGATCAACACCCACCCCGACGTTCCCAACCTCCCCCATGTCTTCCACAATTTACAACGTAAGTCCCTTTTCCTCCGTTCCGCCTCCTCCTTTCCCCTTCTTTTGCTCCATTTTACTCCTTGTCTTCGCCTGCAACCTCCCCCTCGCATATCCGCGTCTCCCCTCAGCAACCGCAAATTTCAGCCCGGTCTAAACTCTCTTTTTTCTGCCCTATTTACCTTCCCCTCGATCCATCTAACTTTTTCTTCCTTGTTTAGCACAGGAGCCTCCAGCCGACCGGCCCCTCTGCTCAGGGGCCGAGTCAGCATACGCACGCAAGACTCAATGAAGCCTTCGATACCATTCGTCAGGAATTTGATGTTCTCACGTCCGATTTGGGTCTGTTGAGAAATCAAAGAGACGAATACGAGTCCAAAGGTATCCCTTTCTGTTTCCTCTGGTCCAAGAGCTCATCGTGTCGCAGTGACCTCCCAAATCAACGAACTGAACATCATCCGCCAGTCCCTTTATGAACTCGAATCTCAGCACGGAAAAATACGTCAACAGTACGAAGAAGAGCTTTCCCGGTTGCGCGCCGAACTTCATGCTGCCCGCCAGGGCATCCCTGCCAATCCGCCACCTCACCCAGTCGTCGGTCCCGCGTCGGTCGGTCCATCTGGACCGCCCGCACACCCTGCATCCGTGCCCGGAGGGCTCCCCGCTACGGGTCCTGGATCCTACAGCGAACCCTATTATGGTCGCGATCGAGACAGAGACCGGGATCGTGAACGGGAGAAAGACCGTGAACGCGTTGACCGCGAGCGGGAGCGGGAAATTCGGGATCGTGAACGCGAGCAACGGGATAGAGACCGTGATCGCCCCGCTGAGGTTCGCGACCCGAAGCGCATCAAAACAGAGCGCATGAAGGGTGACCGTACAGGTAAACATTTTCCTTCAAGCTTCGCACGTTCCCCGCCCCCTCATAGATATCGCACACCCCTTTCTCCTCCATCCGCAACAGATCCCTATAGTCCATCTCTTGGTCCTGGCCCAACCCCAAAGCTCCCTGCACCGGCAGGGCCACCCACTTTTCTGGGCCCTGGACTTCCTCCTCCCCCATCAGCTCATGCACCATATCCCCCAGGCCCTGGAAATCCGCCACCCTCTGGCCTGTCTGACCCTCCAACCTCCAGCTCATTAGCTCCAGTCAATAATACCTCGAATGGGGGGCAGTTTCCCGACGACCTTGACCCACACAACGTACCGCCCGAATTGAAGAAGGAGGGTAGTGATTGGTTTGCAGTTTTTAATCCAAAAGTAAAGCGAGTACTTGATGTGGCATTGGTGCACACGCTTATGCATGAGAGGTAAGGCAGTGTGCCATTTTCCTGATGATGCAGGACTGTACCTAATTTTGCATTAACAGTGTGGTGTGCTGTGTGAGATTCTCCGCAGACGGGAAATTCCTTGCAACCGGATGCAATCGCACAGCACAGATCTACGATACCAAAACAGGGGCAAAGACGTGGTGCGTAATTACAATTCCATTTCCCAATACTAGGGTAGTCATTCGGTATACACTTCAGTGTCCTTGCTGACGAGTCTGCTGGGAAAGCTGGAGATTTGTATATCCGCAGTGTATGCTTCAGTCCTGACGGCAAATACCTGGCTACAGGTGCCGAAGATAAGCAGATACGAGTGAGCAGTTACCCTTTCATCATGTTCACCTATGTGAATGTTTTTCACAGATTTGGGAAATTGCCAAGAAGCGCATTCGCAATGTCTTCGATGGTCATCAACAAGAAATTTATTCCCTCGACTTTTCGTTGGATGGTCGCCTTATTGTCTCGGGTTCGGGCGACAAAACTGCTCGCATCTGGGATATGGTCGATGGTTCATCCAAGGTCCTCACCATCAATGATCCAGATTCGGTGAATAACGATGCAGGGGTGACTTCAGTTGCAATTTCTCCAAATGGACAGCTTGTCGCTGCGGGTAGTCTCGATACGGTCGTCCGAATTTGGGATGTCGCTACTGGTGTGCTGATCGAGCGACTGCGTGGGCACAGAGACAGTGTGTATAGCGTGGCTTTCACACCCGATGGCAAAGGTTTGGTTAGCGGCAGCTTGGACAAGACACTGAAATATTGGGATGTGAATGGGTTGGTAAATGGCACCAAACGAAAGGACACCATTGCAAACGGCAAGAAAGAGTTGGAGAAAGCAAGTCAGTGCACCATGAACTTCACGGGCCACACGGTGCGTCGAACAGTGGCTACTCGGTTAAAGACATATTGATCCTTGATAGGACTACGTGTTGTCCGTCGCCGTGTCACATGATGGGCAATGGGTTGTTTCAGGGTCTAAGGACCGTGGTGTACAGTTCTGGGATTCACACACGGCAACCGTGCAGTGCATGCTCCAAGGACACAAGAATTCTGGTAGGTGATGGAGGACCAGATCATGCACATGGATCTGAGACGGCTCCTAGTGATATCAATAGACCTCAGCCCCTCGGGCGATATTTTGGCCACCGGAAGTGGAGATTGGCAGGCGCGGATATGTACGTTTCTTTTATGTTTGAGACTGTAGTAGACGCTCATTCAGGTTACGTCAGGGAACTATCAAACCATCTAGCACTTGTTGAGCAAATTCTGATGCAAACATTTACGTGTAGCGTCTTTTCTTGTTTCTGCTATGTAGTGACTCCAGTTCCATGTTTTTCGTAGTTCATTTTATATCTATACGAACCAGCGAGCGAGACATTCTTCATAGACCCGTTGTAAGATGTCACGTGACAGTAATCGAGTACATTTTGCCCGGAACTCAGCCGCTGGGCCAATTCAAGCTCACTAATATAATAACAATACACCTTCCGCATCCAGGGACACTTCTTCCATCGCCTTTAAGCTCAATTTCCCTTCTTTGCTTTGGCCCAATACGAGCCGTTCGGCCACTCATACTCCGCGATGCTCTGCCTGTGCATCTCGATACTGCAAGAATGGAACCCAATTTAACCTGAATGGCACGCGGGAGAAGAGAGGAGTCCTCCCACCTGTAACCCCCGGCAGGATTCGAAGGTACGTTATAACGTCCATAGGAGTTGATCGAACAAGGGTAAAGGAAGTGCTCGTGGAGGTGGTCCACAAACTCGAGAACGTTTCGATCCATCGTTCCAGAGACGGCGATATAATCGATCAAGCTGAAATAAGAAGACCGGTGATTTAGTTCCCGAGAACGATGAAACGACACAGAAGCATCGCCTTGCCTCAGGTGTATGACATATTCGCAGAGACCAACACCACCCGCGTGCGGGCACACGGGTACGCCGAATCTGATACACGCGGCGTCAGTGGCAGGACATGGAAACGTTCATCGTGCTAGCGTGCGTACTTGGCGGCCATGAGAAGTACGCTCAGTACTTCGCTGACACCCGCTAATCTGCAGGAGTCGATCTGGCATACGTCAATGGCCTCAGCCTGCAAGAGCTGCTTGAAAACCATGCGATTGTGGGCATGTTCGCCGGTGGCAACGCCTATGCCATGAGGCTGGAGTGCCTTGCGGATTGCGGCGTGTCCAAGGATATCGTCCGGTGCTGTCGGTTCTTCGATGAACCTGCATTCGACGTAAGTTACATTGCGTCATAACGAGCAGCGTGTATATTCACCAAGGCTTGATAGCCTCGAGTTTCTTCACATATTCGATAGCCTGAGGGACATCCCACACTTGATTGGCATCGATCATAAGCACGGCGCCCGTTGGTCCAGCATTCTTTCCTTGGAGCTCAGGGCTGTTCGGATCACGACCCTTTGAGCCGGAAGGGAGGTACTGCGGGTCATCGATAATAGAGCGGATGATCAATCCACGGCGGAGATCAGATTCCACATTTGCTCCGACTTTCATCTTAAAGTGGTTAAAGCCAGCAGCAACGGCCTCCTTCGTGAGCCGCGCAACCTTCTCATCCGAATAGCCTATGCATAGCCTAATCAGTTGAGTTCTCCCTTACAATGGCCAGTCATCGTACCAAGCCAACCAGCCGAAGTGACATAGGCAGGGTACCTGGGAGCGTTCAGGCTTCTCAGGTGGCAGGTATGGTGGCATGATTACTTACCCAAGCTCTCCAACCTTGGCTTCTCGGTCTCTCTTTCCCGCTTCTTTGGCCTTGAGCAGAGCGACCGCCTCATCACGTGTGATGGCATCCGTGATGTAACGGAATGCCGTTGCGTCTACTAACTCTTCCTAGCCAAGTCGTCTAATAAACGTTCAGGCTCTTGAAAGTGCTCACTGGTGTCATGTCTACCACAAGTTTCCAGAGAGGCTTTCCGCGAGCACGGGCAAACATGTCCCATAGCGCGTTGTTTACAGCAGCCGATGCGATGTGGACAACTCCCTTTTCCGGGCCGATCCTGTTGGGATCACGTTAGTGCATTCACACACTAATAAACCCAGCCATTCGAGCAGTGAATGCTCACCATCGCAATTGTGGGTCTGAACATAACCAATCCCAAGTCTTTCCCATACTCTTGAATAGTTCTTCGGGATCACGACCGATGAGTTTGTTTGCAAACGCTGCGATTGCTTGGCAGACCTGAGGACGGTATGAGTCTCTTTCTCGATCAACGGGAGGCTTTCCACACTCACAATTTCGTTTCCGCGACCAATGGTGAATGTCATACCGTGGCCAACTAGCGGGGATTCGCCATCTGTGAAGATGGAAACGTACGCAGACGAGTAATCGCACTCGGTATTCCTAAAGATGTCATCGGACTCGACATCGGCTATCGACAGCGTCTCGTGAACCGACTCACATCGCATCAGTTCCATCTCCTGTTAGTGATGTTGGAAAACGAATATCTGTACATCGCGATGGTAAACGGACCCAAGCTTTGAGTAGGCGCGCATGAGCTTACCGTGCGTTTCGAAATGGGTAATCTTTCTAGACATGGTGGTCCGGCACGAAATGGTTTCGACGGTAAATTGGTATCTCTTGTGATGCTTTCAGACTCCTTTTACCCCGATTTATAGATCGCGCGTTCGGAGTCTGTCGGGACGGCGGCCCGGATGCGGGCTACTAATCTAGAGATCGCTCCATCTTTGGATCAACCGACCGCACCGACATGTGCTATGCGTGATAGTAAGCTCGTGTGTGAGCGGGCCGGTAGTGGAGGACAGGGCAGGGATGTGACTTTCTAGCCGGCGGCGATCCTAGAGTTAAAATATGGGTAGCCTGGGTACGCCGGACCACGTCCGTATGACTAAATATAGGAGGTGAACGTTGAAACTTTACCGGGAAAACATTCCATGCTTTAACCATTAAGTAGTTGAGCGCGATCCGGCCGAAACTTGGATTCGTGACTAGTCTCGGTCCGCGGATCACCCATCATCGATCCATCACCCATCATGGTTGCAGGGTATGTTTCGAGCTGGTGCAAGACAGACGTGATCGAGTGTCATGTCTTGTCGTATCCTTCGGAGTTACTTGACTGATCCGCTGTGTCACTACGAGCAGAGATTTTGACAGGTCATGGATGGGAAACTTGCTACATAGATGTCGCTCTTGCCATTAGTGAGATACGGTGTGAGACACAACTGATCCTCAATTCAAAGCGGTTCGCCAATCTGGTGGGTTTCCATTAATCTTGTCACATCTGCACGTTAACCAGAGCTTGACAGAATGCTTATCAGGAAGTATAATGCATGTTTTCTGCATATTTTCTGTTATGGCACACCATCCGAGTCCACCACGTGGTACACGACGGAGCAGTATATTGCCCCTCTCCGAGTATCGGTTCGTGGGAAACACCTAGAGGGCTGGCTTTTGATGCCAATCTGAAGTTGAACCTCAGATTTATTTAGGCGATCAATTATGCGGCCATCGGTCCCGCTCTTATCTTATCTCAAACTTTGCGAACGTGTCATCCATGAAAATCACATTCTGGACGATGTCGATGAGCGTCCATGAAGCATGAATCACGTTGACCCACGCTCCCGGGCCGGGCTCAGGTCGAGCACACCGGACCTTCCCAAAATCCCAATGATAGGTCAGCGTTATCCCTCCTTACTAGTATTGTACCGCAATGGGTTCGGACCAAGGTCGAGGCTCCCTAAAATATCACTCCATTCAAGGTTCCTAATGTCAGTTCTCATTCGCGTGCAAATTACTGAAAGTGCACTTCGCGACGAGTGTCGCCACAGTTTCTCTCAGTTCACGATTTTCACTAATATCAACTCCCACTCGACTAGTTTTGTACCAGATTAACCACCAAACTTGCGACAGCTTCGATGATAAAAGTCAAACGTGTTTCCCGCCAGTTTTCGATTAACTGCAATGATGAAGGTCTTGGTATGTATATGTTATTTTGTCCACTCTGCTGCATACTAACTACATAGAAGTCCGATTCATGGTCAAGGCGACGTTTGTCTCGTGTGAAACCGCTGTACTATACTATAGTTTATGGGTTCGCCTTTCGCCATACACGTCCGAACATGGAGTACGTGCAAGAACACGTAATGAACCCACTGATTCAATCAATGTGCCCATCCACGCTTAGGCAAACAAAGCGGGAACTGTTCTCAAGTGCAGGATTGCTCGTGTCTGGCGGGAGCCTATTTGCGTCCTTGAAACACGCCAACCAGTAGTTGTCTTCGGGAGTCTTCGGGTTCAAGAAGCATTTTTTTCAGTGACATGCGCCTCTTGAGAACGCCAATCTCACCTTCTGTCCCCATGTCGTTGGGTTTGAAATCGGAAATACAGGAAATTGAACCGTAGATAGTCGTGAAAAGCTGTTGCGACGAATCAAGTTTCGGACCGCTCCTCGAGAATAGGCAAGCCGTTCATGAAATGCACTGGATAGTCCATGCGAATCTGGAATTGTAGTGATGCATGCGTGGTCGGCGAAGATCACTCCGTAGCTAGCTAGCTCCCGTGAATTATTGGACCACCAGTCCTCCATGCGGCCTGGGTACCTCTCCAGACGTGTGATGGCGGCGACAATAGGGACTGAAGGAGGAAGGAGATTACGAATAGTGTCGTTGTGTTTCAAGAGCGCCTTCTTGGCTCTGTTCCCGTGCATGCAATACACGAGGAGATGTATGTCGTCCTTTTCCTGTATGCGAAGGAGCGACTTGGACAATACTTCCGACGAACGAGCGTTCGCCCGTGTTTTTGAGCCCTCGTCGAGTCCAGGCGTGTCCCAGAGCTTTAAGTTGCATCCATTAGCAATGGACGCTCTGTAGTACTGGGCCCGCATAGTGCATGCTGCAGTATCGTTGGAAGTCTTTGCAACGTTGTGGCCAACAATCAGGTTAATAAGGGAACTCTTGCCTGTCCCGCATTCTCCGACGAGCACGACGTTCATGATACGAGAGTCCTAAGCAGAGTTAGACCCCAGGTAAAGGGGAGGAGAAGACTACGAACTGGATTTCAAGTGGGTGGCAGGAATCCTCGTTGGATTTCGTCAAATTGGAGGATGCAATTTATACCGTGAAGAAGAGGGAAGCAAGTAAATTTAGCATAACACGCTGGCATCCTCGTTTGTGGATGCATGGCAGTGTGAAATGGTTGATCGCACATACTCTGCACAATTCAGGTGTGCCAAGATCAATATCTGTCGGAAATTACAACCTCAGTCAGTATACATACATAGTGGTACAGAGCAGAGGGGCATTTAGGGGGTAAGACTAAAAATGGTAATTAAATAAAGCGGAGCTCAAAGTTAGATCAGCAAGAGGCGTACATATCATCTACACGTCGAGCTTTACACTACGCCCGGCGTCAACGACGTACATCTCGCAAGGTTCGTGTGTTCTTCTTGATGGCCCCGACACTTGTTTAGCACAGGACAACGCTTTGTCCCAGGAGCCGTGGCTCGTTGGGATGGATCGTGGGCCTTGGATTCAGATGATGTCTTGGGGCTTATCCTTATCTTCTTCCTTAGACCCACTTCTTCTTCAACATGTCGGCCCAAATCAGCAAAAAGCGCAAGTTTGTTGCCGATGGTGTCTTCCGCGCCGAACTCAACGAATTCTTTATGCGTGAACTCGCCGAGGAAGGTTACTCCGGCTGTGATGTCCGCGTCACCCATGCACGCACCGAGGTACTTCCATCGTCCGAACCATCTCTGTAATGCCTACACCACCTCGTCAGATCATCATCCGCGCCACCCACACACAAGAAGTTCTTGGTGAGAAGGCTCGCCGTATCCGCGAGTTGACGGCACTCGTCCAAAAGCGTTTCAAATTCCCTGAAAATTCTCTTGAATTGTACGCCGAAAAGGTCCAACACCGTGGACTTTCTGCAATCGCACAGTGCGAAAGTTTGCGATACAAGCTACTCGGTGGTCTGGCTGTCAGGAGGCAAGTTCATTTTAATGCATACCAGAACGTTTGTCTGAACTTGACCATAGAGCTTGTTACGGTGTGCTTCGTTTCGTGATGGAGTCTGGTGCGAAGGGTTGCGAAGTTGTCGTATCCGGAAAACTTCGTGCCGCTCGTGCCAAGTCGATGAAGTTTACTGACGGGTTTATGATCCACTCTGGTCAACCTGCTCGTGACTTCGTCGATTATGCCGTACGACACGTGTTGCTGAAGCAAGGTGTCCTTGGCATCAAAGTCAAAATGTGGGTGGTATTAGTTATGTGTTACGATAAAGTGTCTGACCATCTGCTCAGTATGAAGGGCTGGGATCCCGAGGGTCTTGTTGGTCCGAAGAAGCCCCTCCCCGATTCCGTCCAGATCCTGGAGCCTCCTGTGGACAAGATCGTATCCGAGCCCTCATCCGAGTCGAGAGAACCTGCTGTGGTCGCTGCTGCTCCACCCGCGGCGGAAGAACCTGCCTTCGCCCAGGAACCTCCTTACCAAGGCGACTCTCATAATGCTGAGGAGCCCGCCTTCTGATCCTCTTTGTCATGTAGTTTGCTTCGTTAATCGAAAATTGTATCTTTTGCATGATAAGATTGCACCTAGGAGTGTTGGTGAGGCAAGTGTGCGATTTTTTTTTTCTGGCACTGGTGTGTCTGGATGTTATCCCATAAAGATTTAATTAGATACTCGACGTCGACGTTACCAACTCTAATTAGCGACCTCGTGTCAAATATCAGACTCGGATCCTTCCCGAGGGAGAGGCAGCCTCAAGGTAGCTAACTTAGTAAGTGTCTTAGGTTTAACCGATTTGTATAGTTGGGGCTTCCGCCAACCAATCAAAGCTGGTAAAATAGCAATTAGAACGTGTTAGCAGCCAATTCTGCCAGATGTCGCTTGTGGATGGCTCCACTTTACCACAAACAAAAATGTGTACGTAGCACAATGCACTGACGCCGCTCGGACCATCTAAGACCGCCGTAGTGACCCGTACACTACGGATCGCGCTAACGCCTTCCTTTACTCTCGTTCACAATGCGCCTGGTGCCCATACTTATCGCTGTACTCACCTTTTCGTTTGCGTCAGCCGCAGCCGTGGTCCAACCTGATGGAAATGTGATTCGAATCCCCCTCGAGCGGAAGTCGACCATCACCCATGCCAGTCTTGGGTATGTCAGTATTGCAGATTTCCTCAGGATCCATCTCGCTCAAGTTGCAAGGTAAGTTGTCTTGTCTTGTGACCACATTCTGCTCTTCCGCTTGAGCGGCACAAACGACGCCCTACCATTTTTTCTTTCTTTCTTTTTCCGCATCCCTCTGTCCTCAACAAGATGTTCACGTTCATCACATCAAGGAAATATCTCGCTGCGTTCGCTGCGTACGAATTGAACACGGGTTCCCCTCATCCCCTGGCACAGCTTGAGACTATCTCCGTGATCGCCAGTGGCGCCGGAACAAGCCTGCCAGCGAGCGAGCTGGAAACACGACGGGGAAAGAGTGATGTTGTTTCTGATGGCTCCACTTCACCCGCGCACGTCCCGCGAGGTCGTAGAGGCGGCATCCCGCTCTCTGAGGAAAATACCAACATGTGGATAGGTACAATCAACGTTGGTACTCCCCAACAGAATTTCACAGGCAAGTTCCGGATCCATTCATGCTGCTAAACTTATAACTTTCATTCCTTCACAGTCGACTTCGACACGGGTTCAGCGGATCTTTTCCTTCCGGACCGGACATGCGACACCACTTGTGATGGACACGCGCGTTACGACCCCACGGCCTCTTTGACTTCCATTAATCTACGGAAGACATTCAAGGTAACATACAGTGGGGGCGCAGATGTGAACGGCACACAGTATGCAGACAACGTGTACATGGGCGGATACGAGGTACTGCCCAACACGTTTACTGTGTTATGTTGCTGAAGTCCGTTGGACCATGATGGAACCCTTCCGTTCAGGCTGTCAACCAGACGTTCGGATCTGCCACAACTTATTCCCCCGAGTTGCAGAGTCCCACATTCCTTGCGGATGGACTACTTGGCATGGCCTTTCAGCAGTTATCCAACATGGGTTCCCCATCCGTGTTTCAGACGATGATCTCCAATAATCCAAACATGCAGCCAGTGTTCGGTTTCGCCCTTTCCTCGGAAGCTGGCAAGAGTGAACTCACCATAGGCGGAACGAACACAAACTTGTATCAAGCATCGACGATCGAATATGTCGATGTCTCTCTTCAAGCGTTCTGGCAAGTTCGCTTTGCGGGCCTCACTCGTCCCGGCTTGGATGGCGCACCTGACGTAGTTGTGGTTAATAAAACGTCCTACGCGGAGGCAATGATTGACACGGGAACGTACTTGATAGTTACGAGCGACAGCAATGCCCAAACTTTCTACGCCAACATCCCTGGTGCACAGGCCATCGGTGGTGGGGCCTGGAGTGGTGCGTTTACTACCTGAATTGTGCAGCGCAGTAGGACATGCGCTCACGCCATGCCTAGTCCCATGTAATATCATTGGTTCTGTCGCGCCAACACTTACATTTGGTTCCAGTAGCTTTACTGTTTCTCCTTCCACGTTCAACCTTGGACCGGTATCCCAGGGCTCGAGCGATTGCGCTGCCGGTCTCGCAGGCGGGGGTAGCGGTATGTACCCTTTCTAAGCTCCAGAGCGTATAAAGATTCATTGACGCTTTTGATCGAAAGCGTACTGGGTCATTGGCGATGTTTTTCTGGAAAACGTTTACACTACATTCGACTTCAACAATACTCGGGTTGGTTTTGCGAACCTGGCTTGACCTCGTTTGGCTACAAAGTTCTATGAATCCGCGAACTCTGGATATATATTTTTTGCATACAGGTCATGAACGATTATCCATGAACACTTTTCGTTATTGCATAGCTGGACTTTCGAACATTTCGAGTCTTTGAGTAGTAGCAGACTAGAGTAGCATTCTCTTGGCCCACCTCGGCATCGCAATGCATTCTCGTACGTTTTCGATGCCGCTCATCCAACTGACCAGTCGTTCGAAGCCCATCCCAAATCCACCATGCGGCGCGCTTCCGTACCTTCTAAGATCCAAATACCAGCCATATTCTTCTCCTGACGGATCCAGCCCATGAGACACCATCCGTTGTTGCAGCGACTCTAACCGTTCCTCCCTCAACGACCCACCGACCAACTCTCCTATGAACGGCACTAAGAGGTCAAAGCACGCGACCGACCGCCCGTCGTCGTTCATCCGCATGTAAAAGGGCTTGATGGCACTGGGATAGTCTGTGACGAACACCGGTCCCTTGACGAGGACCTCGCTGAGCCACCGTTCATGTTCGCTCTGTAGTCCATGACCCCGCTTTGGGGCGAACTCAAACGGAGAGGTTCGCGATGCGGAGGATGCGTGGTATTGTTCAAGCTCGGAGACCGCCTCGGTGTAGGTCATCCGCGCCCACGGTTCGGAGGTGGCCGCGGCCTCTAGGCTCTTGACTCGATCGTCTGGGTGTCCAGCGGCACCTTTCGCGAGCAGCACGCGTTCGTCGTGTCCGGAAATCAGTGCGTCCTTGATGCACGCCTCTACGAGCCCACACACGTCGCCGAGCTCTCTTGTCCATGCCCACTCCGCTTCGAGCATCCAGAACTCAGCAAGGTGTCGGTTCGTCTGGGACCGCTCGGCGCGGAAACAGGGTGAAAGCGTGTATACACGGGCGAGAGACGATGCGAGGGCTTCGAGATGGAGCTGGGATGACACGGTCAAATGGGCTGGCTTCGAGAAAAACTCGGCGTGGGGAGCTGGTGGGTATGGGGGAGCGGACGAGGACGAGGGTGTGACATGAAAGGTCTCTCCCGCACCCTCGCAGTCGCTGGAAGTGAGGATGGGCGTGTGTGCATAGCAAAAGTCGTGTCTCTGCGGAGCTTGAGGTAAGCGGTGAGGGACGGGGTTGGGTGAGGTGAGGTGAGCACGAGAGTCGGTGCTCCGGCGTGGAACGTACCTCGAAGAAGGCGTGGAGGGACTTGACGAGGGAACTCCGGAGACGAAGCATGGCCGCGTTCGCGTCTGTCCGGGGACGTAGGTGGGCATGATCTCGGAGATATTCCAACGTCAGGGCCTGCTTTTGGATCGGGTATACCTGGGGGAACGTTGTGAGCGAATGGAAAACCCGAGAACCATACTGACGTCTGGGTTGCACTCGCCAAGGATCTCTAGAGAGTGTACTTGTAGTTCTTGTGCTTGACCGGCCCCTGGGCTGGGCACGATGGTCCCAGTCATGCGCACGCTGGCTCCATTGGTCAAGCTGGACTCGGGATTGTATGCATCAGATTAATAAACGCAGGACCAGACCGTACCCGTGAAAATTCGCGTTCAGGTTGTTGCTCAGGACGGTTTGCAGTCCCGAGGAGCAACTACCATCGTTGAGGACGGCAAAAGTGACGTTTTTCTGTCGTCTGACCGACTTGACCCAACCATGAACATCTACCCTGCCAGAGTCTCGTCCACCAGCCAATATTTGGCGAATAGTCAGAGGCAACCTCTTGAAAAACATAATAGGTAACACAGCCACCTGATGGTACTACAAGTAAGTTGGCAAGTCGTTTTTTTAGAAGCCTCGTCCCCGTCCACGACCTCTGCCCCGTCCCCGACCTCGATCCATTCCCCCGCCCCCGCCCCCCCTTCCACGAGCGCCCCGACCACGCGTATCTTCTTTCTTCCTTCCTTTCGGTTTGGGTGCATCATCGACGAGCAGCGTGTCCAAGGGAAGCGCGTCGGGTAGGATAAAGTAGCGAACGTTATTTCCGCGAATGGAGAGCGAGTCGAGCGAAACCGGGTCACGATTACGCGTCGTCATCTTGACCGTTTTAAGATGCGTATTCATCTGCATATCGACGCCTACAGCCAAAAAAGAGGGTCAGCACAAAACGATACAGAGACAGAAACGCACCAGTGATGGTCCCGTGTACGATCGACCCATTCTTGAGTTCGATGGATACGGTCTCATTGTTCAATTTCATCAAGAATCTGTGGTGACGAACGGAAGAAATAAGTATCGATGATGTTTTTTTGTGAGATATGGTACTTGCCTGACAAGCTTCATGATGGCGATATGGTCCAGCGATATGTTACACACGACGGCCCATTGCCACCGATCGTGTTTGGCCTTGTTTGGCTCACACATACGCCGATCCTTGTCGTCGCACATGCTCTCGTTCTCACTTCGGCGTTCTTCCTGGCCTCGACAAATCTGGCCGTCACGATTGCTTGGGGCTCGTGCGCGTCTGGAAAGAATTCGATCAAATTCTTGTCGATGTGGGGACTACCCCTGTGTCTGGGGAGCCTAATGCTGTGGTGGTCATCGAGCTTGGTTCTGATGGTGCAATAAAATGGATATCCAAGATATGCAGAATCCGGCAGCCGGAGTAAATATGACCCCTTCTCTTTGGTCAATCCTCTCCGCGGATTCCATCCACCTCATGGCTTCGTCCCGCGTCCATATGCTTCCAGGATTCTTGACACTGTCCCAAATTCAAGCTATCAGCAATCGGATTCTCAATACTGGTATCGTTCAAAGTGCTCTACTCAGCTAGTGTTGAGATACCCACTACCCATATTAAATAAAGCTACGATTTGATCAGGCTATTTATGTATGTGTTCTCTTTATCACGGTTCTGGAATACCATAAAATGTGCTAGTCAATCCTGTTGTTAGGTCCCAGGTACTTGAGAAGCTACAAGCTGCTATATAAAAGTTCAAACTCAGTCTTGTCCAAGGGTCAGATGATTCTAGGAGGTGTCCTTCCGTGTCCCATTTTCGCCTCATGTATTCACCCCTTCCTTCACGCTTACCTGTGTATGCCTAGTGCTCGGCCAATTCCTTACACAGGCGTGGTATCACTGCTAGTTGTCCTGTAACAAGATTACCAGCGGCAAGCGTCCACAGTCGATATATTCCCAATGAGTCACTCTGTTGAAACTATAGCGACATAATAATATTGCCGTTCTCACGCTTAATTAGGTCATGCCACTAGTCAGAAGGTGCATCTCTTCGTCGGTTGAACATGCGAGAAAGTGTGGTTACTATAACGCCGATTACGGCGGAGCCTTCGTAGAGTTTTAAAACGTGTGGGGTATTAGTCGCATCTTGCGTTTGTCCTCATTCCACCCCGGTTTCGACATGTCTGCGTTGTTCAGGCGTTCCAGGAGAACCGTAGTTGGAATTCTCTACTCAGCGTCGTCCGTAATTGCATTGCAGAATGGTGTTGGCAAGCTCCCTGGTAAGTTGAACTACTTATTGGATGACTTCCAAAGGAGACCTGAATTGCAACTTGTAACAAGTCATGGGATATAATGGTAAGCAGTGTTCTTGCTCCAACCGCGTATAACACGACCTCAGTTATTTTTGGGGCTTGGGAACAGCCTGGAATGCATTTCAGGTAAGTTGCCTATGTGACCGCCACGTATCGCCGCGCGTTAACCTTGAACATCCCTGATGATAATCAAATTATGTAGTGCAACGTAAATGACACCTTAATAATCCAGACTGCTCAGTACATGCAAGAGTACGGTCTCTTGGTGAGATTACTTGAATCCAGCTGTTCGGACTCCACTGACTGACAACCTCTTAGGATGTTGGCTATAATCATGTCAACCTGGATGACTGCTGGGCAAGCAAAAACCGTAGCTCTACGGGCGAAGTCCTTTCTGGTCAGTCCTTGTTTGCTTTGTTGCTCCACTAGTAATCGCGAATCGGTTCATCCGTTCCTATGGCGTTAGATCCTGTTCGCTTTCCTAACATGAATAATCTCACCGATCAGTTACATTCGATGGGTTTGTAAGTGTGAAAGCGTTGTGTTCGGCAATCAAAACACTCATAAATTTGTGGCGTAGTCATGCTGGCATCGTGAGCTACATAATGAGCGCATATGTTTGGTTGATTTATTTCCTCCCAGTACTCTGATTCTGGGTGGTTCACGTGTCAGGGATACCCTGGTTCTTTCATGTACGAAGAACAAGATGCTCTTACCTTCCAATCTTGGGGTTTTGACTTCTTG
Source organism: Rossbeevera pachydermis (assembly GCA_038090155.1). Classification (NCBI taxonomy): domain Eukaryota; kingdom Fungi; phylum Basidiomycota; class Agaricomycetes; order Boletales; family Boletaceae; genus Leccinum; species Leccinum pachyderme. The sequence goes on from JBBPME010000021.1 coordinate 91,536, forward strand.
AAGTGGGTGTTGTTACTCTGTCACTTTTGAAACAGTACTAAATTTTGTCAGGTATGATAACTGCGCTAGTAAGCGACAGAGCTACGCTCCATGTGTTCATCCTGACTATTTTTGTAGTCCCCTTTGATGATGTGATCCGAGAGGGTATGGTCGGCAGTGAGTATCTAGTTCGGTTTGTGCGTTTATTTTTATAACACAGAGCAGAATACCAGCGGATGGCGGATGCACTAGCTACAGTTGCTGAACTAACCGGGACAACGTTTACGTTCAGCTTGTGTGAATGGGGATCGGTGAGTAAAATTCATGCCAGCTCTGAATCCCGCTCTAATGGCGTCTCAAGAATCAAGTCTGGCTGTAGGTTCAAGCCAACCATTCGTTGTTTACATGTTGAGTATGTTCTAGATGGGGTGCCTCAATGGCTCACAGTTGGAGGGTGAGTATCTCTTGAGCTGGGCAGTGTTATTTTGGTGTAATTCTGTGAGTTATTCAGGTCGACGGTGACATCGGGCCTAACTGGGGTTCCATCGCATCAATCATCAATAGGTGAGGTTCTCATTCAATGGCTCGTTGCGAAAATAATACGAACGAACCAACATACAGTGCTTCGTTTATCACGCAAGCCACGGACTTTTATGGGCGAAATGACCCGGATATGGTATTTACTCCCTGATGAATGATGCTGACTGTATGTCGGATTCACGGATACCAGCTTGAAATAGGAAATGGCGACCTCACTTACGAAGAAGCCAAGACCCATTTCACAGCATGGGCGCTCATGAAAGCCCCCCTAGTGATTGGAACAAACGTAAGCTATGTGCCTTCTTCAATGTTTTATCTCGAGTTTTGCGTTAAAACGGTGTTTTAGCTTGCAACTATTGGCTCAGACATGCTCGACATCCTCAAGAACAGAGAGATTATTGCCATCAACCAAGACCCGGTGTATGGTACTAGCGTTTCGCCCTTCCGCTCGGGTATTAATGCAGGTTTCTGTTGTGTTGTGTTACGAGCGTTGACTGATGTGCATTTACAGCCTGATTGGACGTATAATTCTTCATTTCCTGCACAATTCTGGAGTGGTCCTAGTGAGAACGGAACGGTATTCATGCTTGTGAGTGTATTGTGTTACCCATAGTGCACCTCAACTGATTTGGGTGGTAGATCAATACCTTGGACGTGCCTGCCGACCTGACTTTCAACTTGACTGAATCCCCTTGGATCCGTGCCGGACGCCAGTATGCTGTCAGGGTACGTGGTCTTGTCTGGCTGGCCATTCTATTTGAGGTGCGTAATGAATGCCATTCTAGGACCTTTGGACACACAGCAGCAACGGCACCGCCGTGCGCACTTACACAGCGACGGATACCGCTCCTCACGGAGTTGTCGCTTTGTTGTTCCAGGACGCTGGAGACGAACCTGCAGGTCTATCGCCCCCTTGTGCTGGTGAAGCAGCAACGCATTGCACAGCTGAAGACGGGACCAAATATTACTGACCTACTTTTGGCCCACGCGAGCGCTTGTGTTCTATTTTTACTGTCGACTTTGATATATACATATATGACAGATTTTTTTCGGGAAGCCCAGCGCCTAGTGCACGATGAAGACTATATATGCTTCAGCTTGAACCCGTTAGGCTAGCCTGATGACGACGACAAGACTATCGTGGACTCATTTTTTAAGCCGTTTTCTAGCGGTTGTCCGCAGGTTGCCTCCTTTCAAGCTTTTGAGGCACTTGCTTGTATTCTTTACCTCCCTTCTTCGATGGAAGCGCGCTAACCCACCCGCTGACCGAACCCTCGACCAGCGTCAAGGATCTCCTGCTCCATCTGCTAGTATTGTTGTCTCTGCTATGATTGTTCCCTCTCCATCTGCTAGTATTGTTGTCCCTGCTATGATTGCTCCCTCTCCATCATATACCAGCGAACCTGGTCGAGCTTCCACCATAGACTCACCTTACATTGACGAGGGAAGTCCTATCCCAGTAAGGTTCTATTCTGGAGATCGTATCTCATGCATGACAATCACCTTAGACTTCACTTCACGATAACGCCTCCGCTCCGGTCGACCAGGCAAGTCACCGATCTGTCGACTCTTGGCATTCAACTGGGCCAGCTACATATGCGGAGTACTTTGGCCCGCTTCAGGTGCAAGCCCCTGCTGGTATGGATATAATACTTAGGGAATCAGTCGTTTTTGGTCTACCCCTCCCAATGTCAGTCAATGGATCTTTCCGGGAGCATATGCGCAGGGCTAGGTAGGACGAAATATCCAACGAGACGGAAATTAATGTGACTCCTGGCAGATCTCCATTTCCACACGAGCACACGATCAAACCGATGTCGGTCAAGTATCCTAGGACGCCTCTGTTTGTTTCGTTGTTATGTTGAAATGCTTTTATCCTTCAACTTTATTTTCCAGAGGCGTTCCGGAGGGTTGGACAGCCTGCTGTCACCCACAAGGCGCTCTTTACTATCTGCACGATGAATCGGTCAGTAAATCAGAGCCGTATCCGTATTTTTTCTTTTGCTTCTTACATCTCAACCGCTCTTCCATAGAGAACTTTCGTGGAAGTAGACATACGGAATGAGGAGATTTACGATGCCATCGAACACTTCAGAAATACCTTGTTCGGGATGTTGGAGACTGAGATCACGACCCGAATGCCCTCCGAATCCCTGGTACTCGGCCAAGTTCAACTGGTTTTGGAACCGGTGCAAATAGGCCCGGGCCTGCGTGTGTCCTGCTACTATTATTTCGTGAATCCGCAAGGCAGGAGTCTCTTTTGGCTGCATGATTGGAATGGAAAGGACATATTCCAGGATTGTAAGCGCGGCATTGTCTCTCCTGCCCACGAGGGTAAGCTCCGTACTGCATGCATGTTAGGTTCAGTAACCGGGTTCGAATTGAACCCTTCAACAGGGCTGGCCATCCAAGCACAGTACTGGTGTGCTATAGATGTGAGTTGCATGCTCATGCAAAGGCATATATAAGCTTGACGTTACACCCTCCAGTTTCTCGTACGCGAAGTTTTGGTGTCTGAAACAACCCTAGGAGACACTGCGATCTCTTCCCGGATTTCTTCGAGATTACTCCTGAGCTGTCAGATGAGGTTAGCGGTATGATTCGTCATGCAACATGTGGTGCGTGCTTTTTCCCCTCTATTTTTTATGTGTGTCCAATGACCCGAACCACAGATCACTTGTCGTCGTCCACGTCATCAAGCCCTCTAAACGCAGAAAATTTACAAAGTTACTTATCCCTCGTTCGCGAAATTAACCGTAGGTTATATGTCCCGTAGCATTACACCTTCCTCATCCTTTGTTTATATAGCCTATACAGAAGCACGTAAACACCACATCGTCATTATCGGTGAATTGGATATCATTCATTGATTCATAGAATGCAAGCTGATGCTCGCAGGTCGAATTATGAACATCTTTTGTACGTCACCGTCATATTTTCGAATGACTTCCATTCACAGTGGGCGCAGATACCCACTACTTTCTCCAATTTCATGGGGAAGAATATCCACGTCTCAGTTTTGTTCAATCATCGGTCCCGAACCAGGAATGGGAATGGGGATATCGACGTTCACCGTTCATGACAATACTTGGGCCGATGCTATTCACGGTACATGTGAACAAAATCCGGCTACTGCATTTGATCTATATCGATGACGTTGCAAACAAAGAAAAGTGGAAAAAAGAGTTCACCACCTCATTCAATTTACAGCTCCAGGAAAACACAGTACTGGTAAACTTGTTGAGTTTCCTGCTCCAGAATAAGATAATTAATGTCCTCCAGGCGACTGTACTGCTGAATGCCGATGTCAGCTTTCTCAATATACTCTCTGTGGCACCAACTTCATTCCAGCAATTCATCGTCTATACGTCACTAGTGGCAAGCATGGCAAGCATCATGCTCTCTTTGGTCTTTATGGCACGCAACCGTGCTGAACAAAAGAAAACCCCGGATGAAACTGTCAGTACAGTATATCATTTCTTGTACGACATGTGAGGTTTCTAACTCGAGTAGACTAAGTTTTTAAAAGTATTCTGGAATAACAGGCATGGGCTTGAGATGCTTGCTGTGGCTTACAGCTTGCCACGTGTTTTCCTCATCTGGGGGTGAGCATGCCGATCCAATGTGATGGTCGAGGGCATTCTGTGACCACACTTTCATAGCATGGGCCTCTTTTTCGCGGGCGCTGCGGCTCAGTGGTGTCATCCAGATGGTAGAGCTTTACGGTTTGGTGCGGGTACCTTCTTGGTGATGATGGGCATCCTGGTGACATGGTGCATTTGGGTGGCCCGAGTCCATTCCCGACTGACTCTGTTTGACGGTCTGCGCGGACTGTTCGAGGCCACTGCCGTGTAACGTTTTTTTTCCTTTTCTCCTTTTCTTTCACATTTCCCTTGTATCTAATCACGCGTACCACTCTCATATATCACTTATATCACAGTCCGTGCGGCTTCATTGATTACGTGCGTTCGATAAATATATATACTCGTTTATTGTATTCTGTACTCTAGTTTAGGAATTCTCATTCATTCTCGCCCTCTTTTCGAGTGGTTTGAATCTTCGTTGAGTAGTTGCGAGTCAGCTCGTAACATGCCGTCAGACTGAGCTTGAGAATGGGGGTAACTTGAAGTTGGGTTCGCAGGTCATAAATTTGGCCGGACACCCATCCCAGGGAGAACTACGAGTGACTCGGGTGTTTGGAACGAATCTCTATGATGTTTTTCAAGTTGTTCTGGGCTTTATTTGAAACGGTGTCTACATTTCACTACCTTTGTCTATCTATTTATGGCATATGGTAAATGAAAACGTCACCGCACCCACGCAGCACTGAGTGACAAAGTTTCCCACCAAACTCTCACTCTGCGATGGCTGTTGGCTCAGGACTTGCGCAGGAGGGATCGCCTACGTCCAGAACGCCTTTACTTGGTAAGTGTGTCTCTTTACAAGACCGTGACATTGCGTGGATCCGCGCAAAGCGGGACACGACGGAGGCGCATTGACAAGCGAGTGGCTGATCCATTCGGACCCAGGGCAAGAACAGCCGGCACGGAAAAAGGTCAATATTTTGCTCTGGGGCGGCCTGGCATTCGCCGTCGCTGCTGTCTTAGGACTGTCGGCTTTCTCTTATCACGTCAAGGATGTACCAGCTCCCATGGGTGAGGTCGAGAGAATCGGGAAACTCCCAGGTGAGTGCGTCGGTCGCGTCATGGCCTGCACGGGTGTCTAACAAGACGTCACAGTCATGGGGTACAATAGTAAGTCATCCATGTCGTGCTGGTTTCAACGACACTCAATTTCCACTGCCGGTCAGCCTGGAATGCGTACTACGTAAGTGCCGTCGTTTGCAGTACGTGCGTTGCGAGTTCAAACGTTCATGTTTGCGTTTGGCTGGTAGTGTGCCATCAACGAGTCGCTTATCATCGAGACCGCCAAACTGATTAAATCCGTCGGTCTTGCGGTCCGTACTGTCCGGCTTTGTGTTATGATCGAGCGCACTCAGATCTTGAAACAGGATGCAGGGTATGACCATATCAATCTCGACGACTGCTACTCGGAGAAAAAACGGAGTCGCTCAGGGGACATTGTTGCAAGTTCGTTGGTTTTGTGCCTGATAAGACAGAGACGTTGACGTCCTTATAGACAAGGCGAGGTTCCCCTCTGGAATGAAGAGCTTGACGGACCAGATTCATAATTTGGGTTTGTGAGTTGGACAGTGCATCTCACTTGGTAAATAGCCTTAATGTTAACAATCGTACAGCAAAGTAGGTATCGTGAGTTCTGATTTAGCTGTCTTCCTTCGTTCTATACTGAATGCAACAGTACAGCGACTCTGGATGGTTCACTTGCCAGTTATATCCTGGATCATATCAGAACGAAGCAAGGCAAGATCTGTCTTTGCCGTCATCCTCTATCCAATGAATTTAACATTTTTATAGAGACATCAAGTTGTTCCAGGACTGGGGCTTTGATTATCTCAAGTGAGAATATCAGCACACGCAGCGAACTCCTGAAATCGATCTTTGTTTATGCAGGTATGACAACTGTGCCGTCCCGTTCGACAATATTACAAGAGAAAATATCATGGGCCGTGCGTTCATCCATGACGACATTAATTTGAATATCAAACTAATATTTATTGTAAAGGGTACGAACGAATGGCGAACGCCATCAAAGACCTTGCAGAAACATCTGGCAAACCGCCCATCTTCTTGTCGATGTGTCAGTGGGGAAGGGTATGGTGGCACGCGGACCGTCTAAGCTGATCTATCCATGCTCATGTATTCAATTAGCAACAGGGATGGGTTTGGGCCAGGAAATATGGTCAAAGCTGGCGGGTGAGTGATCGAATAACGTGTTGTTCATTTATCATGAATTTTGCCTTTCAGACAACAAGTGATATTGGTATGTCGGTCTCAATGTGATATGATCGTTACCTGAGTGAGTGTCGTAGGAGCGAGCTGGTCATCGATTGCAAGCCTCATCAACCAGTAATTGTGCTGTACCTTCTACCTTTAGCTGCTCTGAAACCGTTTCTAGGAATTCTTTCTACGCTTGGGCCACCGATTTTTATGGACACGGTGATATGGATATGGTAAGTCATTCCGTGTACACCACTGGGCTATGGCTTACACTTCTATAGCTGGAAATGTGAGTAACACGTGGTGCCTTGCTAACTAACGCTCATGACAACGAAAAGCGGGAATGGCGACCTATCGTATGAGGAATCCAAGACGCATTTCACTGCATGGGCCCTTATGAAATCACCTCTGCTGATCGGCCTTCACGTACGTACTTTTTCCTGATTGGAGAAGTGGAGTCTGAAGATGGAGTTATTCATCAGCTCGAGACCGCAAGCAAGGACACCCTCGAGATTCTCACCAATCCTGAAATTATCGCTATCAACCAGGATCCTGCTGAAGGCGCTAGCGTTTTGCCCTTCCGATGGGGCATCAATGTAAGTGGCCATGCTCTCGTTTGTTTGTTTAGACCCATTGATTTACGAGCGACTTTAGCCTGATTACGTGAGCAACGATACCCATCCCGCGCAATACTGGAGCGGTCCAAGCCAGAATGGCACCGTATTTATGCTCGTGAGCGCTTTCGTCTTTGTCGGTTTTTTGCCAATCGCTGAAGCGAGGCAGATTAACACCCTGGATGAGCCTGCTACGATGTTCTTTAACTTGACAGAATCTCCCTGGATTCGCGCAGGGAGGCAATACTCCGTCCGAGTAGGTAGCCAGCCCGTCCTTCGCGACAACCGCTCATCTTGAATTTTAGGACCTCTGGGCGCACACCGACAATGGCACTGCGGTTAGAAACCTTACAATACATGACATTCCGGCCCATGGCGTCGCCGCGCTGCTCCTCCAGGATGCTGGGGATGAGCCCGAAGGTCAATGGCCTCCCTGTGCGGTGATCGAGTGGTGCATGTCTCAAGATGGGACGTTGTACGATCCTGATAAGAAATGGAGCGCCGAAGGTGACCAAGAACTCGGAGGGAAGCACAGACAACAATAAATAAATTGACAATCTGCAGTAATTTACTGTTTTTATTTATTGTGTATATGTATACCAAACTTTTCTGACATTGACGAATGGGTACAAGTACGAACGTTCGAGGTGGGTTTATCCGGCAAATGATACCCAGGCCACGAGGGATCCTATTAGCAAGATAGAAGTCCATTTCCTCATCTCTTTCCATCTAGTATCCCAAGGTTCGCTCTCGCTTACCACAGATAGGAGAGTGGTGTTCTCCGGAGTTCTGTCAGGGTGTTGCAGGTCGTCCTCGCGTGAAACTGCTGTGTGCTGTAACGTTTCCGGCGGACATGTGTCTTCTGAGAAGACAGCTTGGGCGCCCTCTGGGACGGGAGGGAACACCTCGGCCTGAGCGACGCCTCCAAAAAAGTCGGTAATGAGCGTGTTGTCCAATGGCCGGCCAAACAGGTCGGAACGCACGCCGGCATGCGAGCGAATCACAATGGGATCATAAGACGAGAACTATGGAGGCGTGAGTGCCTGGCAGAGTGTGGTTGGAGAGTCGCGTACCAAGTCCTGGGCAGAAACCTGGCTCGTCTTGTTGATGCCCTCCATGAACTGAAGCACAAAGTGCGTAAAGCTGTCAATGACGGAGACACCGATGTCGTTGTCATTTTCGTGCTGCTTGCGATGAGAACGTAAAAAAAAAAGGGTTGAAGAAGAGACTTGCCGAGTAGGAGTTCTCCTCGATCTCTGATGACCCAGTTGCTAGGATATTTGGCGAGTAAAACTTGGAGTACATGGTATTTGCTTGGCAGGTATCGACCATGAAGAATATTTCGTTGTATCTGTGGTTTTTGGCCAGTCGGTCGAAGAGACGAAGGGAGCACGGAGGTTGGTTTCTCACCGCCTTTTCTGCCACATTTGCTCGAAGGCGTCGGCAATATCGAACGCGCTAATCTCTTCGTTGTCTTGGAATTTGAGGAATTCGTTCCCGCCGTGTCCGGTCATGTATACGAAGATGTTGGAACGGTCGTCTGTGAGCAGTCGTTTGGAGCGAGGTACAGAAGGGTCGACACGGCCTGCGTGGGGTGTTGGTGCAGACGGAAGAATGGGTTGGACTGCAACACACCTGTGAGCAGCCGAATGAAATTCTCCACGGTGACCTCGTAGCCGCGATAGTCGACTTCGATGTTGTCGCCGTAGAGGTCGAGGTGCCGCCCTGCTTTGGCGTAGACGCTCCCGGGGAATTTGTTGCGGGCATTACACGCGACGTCATCGGCAAGCATGAGGATGATGTTCGAGTCGGGGATCCCGAGACGCTTTACGGTACGGTACCTATGTGGGGTGATATGTATGATAGCAAGAAGGCAAGAGAGACCATTTACATTCCTAGGGCGTTCGCCATGTGCTAGTTGGATGGTATTAGAATGAGCAGAGGTGTTCTACTGCGTACACACCCTGTAATTGAACCAGTATCTGGATGCGCATACAAGCACCGCCCAGTTGTTCGTGTGTCCCGAGACATCGACGGTGGCAGCGGCGACCGCCCCGAACGCTGCGAGCCAATGAAGAAGGCGCATAGCAGGAGCAACCCGGCATCTCGGCATTTACATCCAGAATCACACGGAGTTTCAATTACCTTCCTTCAACAAGACCCATGTCCGTCGCCGCGACGTATTCAAGTCTCGTCGCATACAGCGACGACGACCAGAGCGAGTCGGGGGACATCGTCGCCTCGACCTCCAGTGGCCTCGCCAACAACCATGTAAGAGTCTCCCTGCCGGGTTTCGTCAGATCGTTTCCCTCGTTGCTGGCTATGTTTCTGTTTGGGAATAGGATAAGCCACTAAAGTGTCACTCTGCTTCGTCTTCAGATGGTACGTTCGACGTGTTTGTGCCCTTGGCCTGCCCTCCTACTTACTGCCTTCCAGCACGGCTATTACCAAAATCACAGGTCATCATTCGTCGACCAGCGCCAACGAGAAGCCATCCCCGGGCGCACCTGTCCGACGACATCGAACCGGAGCAGCCACAGCCAGCCGGACCCTCTCTCTCGCCCCAAGATTCTCTGAAGGAATCCCCCTCCACCTCGAGTTTGTCCGAAGACCACGAGTTGGCACAGATTCGCCAACTCTTGAGACCACCATCGATACCATCCGTTGTCGACTGGGGGATACCTGCCGAGTCCACGGCACTGTGTGAACCAGCCATTGAAGTGAGGCAGCTTTTTGAATCATGCTTTGTTCTCCTGCTCACGCTATTCGCAGAGCAAGGTAGCCCAGTTTCTTGCACTCAAGCGCGATTCAGAGAATCCCAGACATTTCAACGACTCGCTCATGTCGAACCGGTCGTTTCGGAACCCTCACCTATATGCCACTCTGGTCGAATTCGTGGACGTCGACGAACGAACGACGAATTTTCCAACCAGTATTTGGGACCCAAATGACGTGGAGCCCGAATGGTATGCTGATCGAATAGGTACGTCGTATCTCATGATCTGGCTCGGTCTGTGTTCATGCCTGTTTTGCTCTTTTCGTACGGCAACATAACCGTGGTTTTATTTCTTGGGAAATATGTACTTTCCCAAAGCTGAGATACAAAAAATGCGTTCGGAACAAGCGTCTGCAGCACAGTCGAAACGTTCCCAGATCGCGTTTACGTCTGCCAAGGTGCCTCCAACGCAACCGACCCGTCTTGTACAGGAGAGAGGAGGGGATCGAAGAAAGGGTCGATTTCATCCGTACCCAAGAGGCCGTAGAGCCCTCTGACTGTCTTGTATCTAGTACATTTTGCATCTTGCATACCATATTGTACATAAGCTTTGACACATCATGGCACAGTCACTGTCCAGCGAATGTACACCACTCAAGCAGTCCTACGATTCGTGCTTTAATACGTGGTTCGAGGGCTATCTCGAGCCCGCCATTGCCCATTCCAAGAATACTCCGCAGGGCGAACGGAGCGAGTACGCCAAGCTGAAGGCGGAGGAATTTGAGCAAAAATGTGGGACTATCTGGACTCAATACAAGGGGTGTGTGCAGGTCAGTACTTGACTCGCGCGCGCGTTGGCATCGGTGATGGTGACACGACCACAGAAAGCCGTACGACAACGAGGACTTGGGGAGTTGCTGGAGCAGGCTCGACAAGAGAATCCGTTGCGTGAGCCATCGTCTACTGGAGGGGGCGAGTCGTCGTCCTCGAGTACAAGTCGATCGTAGATTCAGTTACTACTTGGTAAATCGGATTTGGTTTGTCGCGAAATGTCTACTTCGGACGGGTCAGAACGACTACAAGCGTCCTTGGACAATGCCAGCCTCTACATCCTTAAATCTCGCGCCCAGCTGAAATCCCATCGTTTCGATGGTCTCGATGACTTGCCCAACGGCGAGGACGCCCTCAGCGACCCCGCGGTCGTAGCCAGCGACGTCGCAGCACAAACGGTGTGCTCTTGTTCCGTCCAAGCGAAACAACACGCTGACCATCGATCGACGAACCCGCTACTAGTCCTTTCTTCGCCAACTCAAGTTTCAGTATCTGGAGCAGAAGGCCAAGGACAAGTACGTCAAGACGATCGTGTCCGACGAGGCGCCGCTCGTAACCGCCTCTTCGAACGAGGAACTTCGCTTGTCCAACGAAGAAAAGAAGCGTGCGCTAAAAGAGGCCAAGGCGAAGCTCACGGAGCGGCAAGAGGACGTGCGGACGTTGGCGCCGTTAGTGGAGGAAGGTCCGTCGTTCACTCTGCGATATTTCCTGGACACCGTTCCTGACGGTTCCGCGGGGTAGACTATCAGAAAGCACGCTCCCTGACCAATTCTGCTACGACACTGTCTGCTCAGATATTGGATGCACGGCTTGCCCTGACACGGCTTCGCCAGGCCCACCCGCACCCTCGGTTGACCATTGCGTCTGCGACGTCCACGCTGGACGAACAAGTAGAGCAGATGCAAAGGATGGAAGATGAGCTACAGAGACTTAATGTCCGGATAATCGAGACCAAAGAACAGGCCAAGGGCGAAATGGGTGAGCTGGAACAATTGAGAAGCATAGAAAAAGAGTGGCTCGCAGAGCTTGAGTTGATGGGAAAAGAAGCGGGGGAGGAAGAGGATCCGAGGGTTGGAGGACTGTACGACTGGTATGGAACTTGATTGTTCTTTCTTTCTTCATCACTGATCTGGTTCATAGGTTCGTCTCTTCACTGTCGATCCACCGTTCCTTACTCTCCCTCAAATCCACGCACATCGAATCCGAGAACGAACTGCGATTGACGTACTCGATCGATCCTCCGCCGAGCTCGGCATCTCGACAGCCAGACGAGCTGGTCCTGACATTGCTCTTTATCCCAAACACCCGGCAGCTGGTCTCTGCCGACGTGACTCTAGGAGGGGTCGAGCTGGAGTTGGGGGACGCGGCTGATGCCCTCGTGCAAGCAAACGACATCTCTGGTCTCATATGGGCTGTGCTATCCCGTATACGCGGACAAAGTTTGGATATGATGGAAGAATGACATACGCGCATCAGATGCGCACATACCGTATCATTCAATATCAGATATTTCACGTGGATTAGGCTCACCAAAAATTATTCGCTTCCAAAGTCCATTGCGTGTAGGTTCCGCACAGAACAATCGCCGAGAATATGGCTTCTAATAATACCACTTGGTCCTCCCGTGACCTCCACACTTGCGGTTCCTTGATGAGAGCTTGAAAGCTGTTCCAGCGCCGGCCCATAACTGAGGCGAGTCCTCGATTCAGATTACCTACTCACCACGAGCCCAGGCCCAGATCAACAAGTTCAACGGCTTGCAACGTTACCACCTGACGCCTCTCTCATGGATCTCCGATTGGCCAAAAACTGTACTATTTCTTTTTCATCGACCAAATGAGCTTTTGTCGTGTCATGAGTTATAACTCGGGTGCCTAGTTTTCAACTCGGCTATTACATCACTTTAGGCCTTTTTCACAAGGTGTGAGCGGCTATACATTACAGCAAGAATACGAAGTATGGGATGATCTGTAAGGGTGCTATATATCCAGTGTTACAGCATCCAACCAGAATGGTAAGAAACTTCTTCGTTTCCACAGCCTTAATGACAAGCATACAGCAACTTTAAAAAAAGAACGGAAAACTCTATGGGTGGGTTGTTTAACTTCGAGATACTGTACTCGCAGTAACTCATCTCATTATCATATCCTTGCTGGATCACGCTAATACTATCCTCGCACTTTGTGCGTATCGCAAGTATCAAAGCAGTCGAGAAGCACGATCATTATTGGTGCCAAAATTGATATGGATTTGCCACCAACAAACAGCTATCCAGCCACATGACGAGATCCTGTGTTTTATCTGTCACAGGCGTCATCACGCCACTGGGCCAAGGCTATGACATGCGCCTCAAGATGGTTCTGGCACAGTTATACAGTTTTGATCTCTGTCATAGCAATAAACCCTCCGGTTTTCGAGACAGTGCGACTCTTCGTTCGCTCTATCGCGCTCGGAAGCCTCGAACCGCGGAACCTCTTGGCATAAAACAAAGTCCAGGTTCACCATAATTTATCATCCCCATCACCTGTCATCGTTATCTCAGTGTCTTTTTGTGAGCACAGGTTTCTTTATTCTCTTTTCAGACGTGTAGCCGCTCTATCGATGAGTCACTAAGCGCGCATTACAGATTATAAAAAAGAGTCCACAGGATACCAATTCCTCTTCATATTCTCGATCACTCCTCGACTTATCTTTTGAAATGACCTTTCACGAAGACCTCGTTTCTAATTCAAGTTCGACACAACTTTCCGAGTTAGTTCATGGTTCAATCTACTCAGCTCGAACCAGAAGTAAACAACTGATCACCATTTAGCGACGATTCTGGCCCGGATGATGACTTCTGTCTTGTATCCTCCACGAACGGGAATGATTCTAGTGAAACTCAACAGTTGTGAGTTATCCATCTCTCATTTTTGAGTTGACAAATAAATTTGACCATGTAATCAGGAATAGGTTCGTTCCGCGCGGGAAGGAGACTCTACCAAAAGCAAAGTACCACTCGCCAAAGGAGTAATATACTCTCCTCGCGTCATATGCCATTCGTTGACTGAGTCATAACAGCGCCGGTGATTCAAGCAAATCAAAAGATGCCAATCAACAGGAAGTCGACGCGGCTGCTAGCGGTCTCCGATATGGCGATGGGGAAAAGTAAGTGTACATCAAGGTGGCTATGGGACGTAACTTACGGTTCCATTTTCATTTCCAAGCGCTCCGAAGTCAAACCCAGACAAGTACAAGAACAGCAAAGTTGATAAGGATAAGTAGATGACCCAGCCAAGGTCCAAGCTCGCTGCTTGCTTGGTTATTATTTGTTGTGTACTCGTTACGCAGTCATTATTCCTATTGTATGTGCCGCATGATTTTGCGGACGCCTCAGCAATAAATACCCTGGGACTGTGTTTTTAGTTCACGCATTGGAGTGAACACATGTAGTCACTAGTTCGGTCATTTGCATGTCACGAACTACATGTATGTTTCAGCAACGTGAGTCAGTGACGGCCTGGTTGAATAACAAACAAAGTGCCCTGATAAATACAGGTGGGCACGTGCGAGCATGTAGACAGTTCAGTGCACAATATATGTATGTGCATCTTCCGAGGTTCTAAGCTGAGGTCGCCCCCGCGGCGACCATCGATGCTTGAGTAAAAGCTGAAAAAGGAACATGATAATTTACTGATGCCATGGCCGTGTGTTGCTATAATCTTTATTTGGGGTTGAGAATTCAAATTTCGAAGCCTTTCTACTATTCGAAACGACATCCAGAACGCGGGTACCTGCCAGTGGGCAACTGCGACTTAACACATGGGCTACCGCGGCAAGGCCCCGCCCTTCCGAAAAGGTGCCTAACAAGAAGAATCACTCTAGCCTGAGTACTTGGTCGTTTCTGTCTTGATTCTACGACATCAGGAAAACTTTCAAGTCACAATTTGTAGAGGCTATAAGCTTAGTGGCGGAGGAAAGTCGGCTCAGACTAAGTGAGGCGGGGACGGAGCGTAGGATGTATCTTGCCTGCCGTCCCCTATGGATGGTATGAGCAAGTAGACTACTTGGCATACTACGTAGTAATCTAGGAGTCTCCTATTATTGGAGCTCTTATCTGAGACATACGCTCGGCCGATTAATCATTCGGTCACGCGTTGCTTGCTCATATTTGGTCTAATAGACCTCAACACAATTAATCCTGTTCTTTTAAAAAATGAAATATAGCAATAAATACTTTTTCTTCTTGATATCCATGATTATGAATATTTACTCAGCATATAATGTCTGCCAGGGATTATCTAGCATTATCTAGCATTATAATCTCTTCAAAATTTTCCTGATGCGCCTGAGGTTTCCCCCGAGCATATCACGGGCTGCGAGTCTGAGCACCATTCACATCCTCACCGGGGTCCGCTCTCTATGCGCTGGCCGCCATGCCGCACATATTTCACCAGTGTCGCAGGTGCAGAGCTGTTGAGAAGCACAATGCTTAACGTCAAAATTGCCATCTCCGGTATTGTATTCGATGTTTGCGGGCAGTGGTTACCAAACCACGGATTCTCACATCACGTATTACCCAGTTGCCACAAGCGCCTTCAGGTGGTTTTCCGGCGCAATTGTATAATTTGACCTCTAACCCTTAACCCTGGATTTCTCTATTGTCGAAATAACCCCCTAGTTTTCGAGTCAGTGGTCTTTTGCTCAGCAACATGATGATTCATATCATCAGTCTGTTTGGTGAATTGATTTATATCAAATCAAAATTCAAGTTCACAGTCGTTCACCGTCGCATCACCAGATTCACCGCTTATCGTCTTTATCTTCAGCGCCTTTGGGTGAACACGTGTTCTCTCCGGCCACTATATTATTGCTTCCCACTTTTGCCGCCCGCTCAATGAGTCATCACTGGCAAGCGCGCATCCTGTGCTGATAAAAGGTTCTCCAGGATCCCTCTACAGCTTCACCTCACCTTCTAGAGTCCTCCAACTTGGCTTTCGAAATGACCGTTGATGAAATTTCTTCTTCAAATTCGCCCGCACTTTCCGAGTCAGTTCACGATTCAATCTACTCAGCTCAAACCAGATCGATTATTATACCGTTTAGCGATGATTCTGGCCCGGAAGATGATTACTGTCCTGCATCCCCCATAGCAGCCCAGCAGCCGTGAGTTGTTCATCGTTCATTTTCGAGTCAGCAAATAAAGCTGGTCATGTAATCAGGGGCGATAGGTTCGTTCCGCGCGGGCAGAAGGAACCTGATATAGCAACACATGTATCTGGCACAAGGTAATGTACTCCCCCCCAGATTCAGGCTTCATTCATTGGAGTGCCGGTATCTTTAGTAAAAAAAAGAAAAAGTCGACACTATCAACCACGTCAACCCAGCCAACCCAGCCAACCCAGTCAGCCCAAGCAACCCAGTCAGCCCAGCCGACCAAACAAGTTCCTAATGGTGTCCGGCGTGATGTCAAGGGTGTCCGGTGAGTTTGCATTGAGATGACTTTCAAACATATCTACAATGCTTTAAGTGTTCCAAACCCCAAAAACTACCGAGGGAGAGAAGCTTAGGAGTGGATGATTAATGTGTCATCTAATGTTCAAGCTTGCCGCTCGCTTGGTTATTCCCTGTTATTGTTATGCACACATTCCGTAGTTATTATAGGTTCCGCATTCTCTTGAAACACTCCATGCTCAGGAATACCCTGGGACGATTGCCAGTGCGCTTTTAGTCAGCGCATTGGAGTTAAGATGACATACGACACCCGAGCATTCTCTGTAGCAGGGGCCGAGTTATTGAGAGCTTCGACTCGGAGCGACAATCTAAATTCCAATAAGTCGTCGAGTGTCATAATTCCAGTTCTCTCTCTGAGCCAAAACTGATATCTTGAGTTCAGTGAAACCCTGACGTGTCCTCCGGTCTTCGCAAGATTCCTAGTCATGCTCGAGTTCGTGTCGATTAAAGGGCTACTGAATGCAACACAATTGCAACACATAAAGACATTATCTTGTCATCAGATGACGGTCAGTGAATCAGATCAACTTCATGTGGACTCTGGACTAGACCAATCAACTTATAGCATTGTCAGTGGTACTTGCCCGTCATCGTCGAAGAAAATGTTGGACACAAGTTTGGCCCGTTACTGTGTAGTATTAGATAGTACTATCGCAGGATTCGGTTTGCAGAGAGCAACACATTTCTGGTTGAGAAAATCTCCCCCACTTTCGTAGAAGTCGGGGATCATGAACACGGAAAATCGTCCATTATGATGTCATCCTCTTCGGAATCAGGTCTCGTTGGTCTTCGAGTGATTGACATGAACAACATGCGACCTTGTGGACTTAAATCCTAAGACACGGCGGGTGAACGCCAGCGGTTTGGCCCGGAACAGATCGAGTCAGGACTCGGGAAAGACCTTGGTTTGTCCAAATACACCACACCACCGAACACCACTGAAATGCGCCACCAGCAAAGAAAAATACATGCTATGAAAGCATCGCCATGAATAATCAACCAACCACAAATACCCTGGGCCTCACCCCCACGTGAGGAGAGCCTACGGAAGGCTGTAAATGATAGCAAGTTTCTCGAGGCCGTGCTTGTACCCCGTGCAAAAATTTAGCCTGGATAAGTTAGCGAACCCACTTGCCATGCATGAGTGTGCTTACTAGATTGTGGGACTTAGATAAACCCTTCTTTTGTCATACCATATTTGTACGAAAACCAAATCAAATGGTGAGCTAGCTGCCAGAGAAGAGTTTGCCAGTCATCGTGCTCGCTGCGTACATCGACGGTCCATCTTTCGCGTGCGGATGACCCGTTGCGCTCGGTTTCAATCACAGCGATCGTGACTCCTGGTGCGCTGAGCAAACAGCCTCGGCCCAAGTAGATCGGGTGTACGTCCGTGCGGCTTGAATTAAGTTGATTGATGGACGGGAGTCATTTGATAGAGTAGCCAAAAAGAATAAACCAAAGATTATACGATGATACCCAGGAACACACAAAAAAAAAGGTCTCTCCTCAACGTAATAGTTTGTCCGAGGCTTCAAAACAAAAAGAGAGTGGGAGAGTGGGAGAGACGGGAGAGACGAGGCATGGACAATTTGGGTTCTTTGGAACGACCTTTCCACAATGACGTGTGTGCGCCGTCCTGCAACACGCCAAGAGTAAACCAACATTGTCATACACGGAGCAGTAGGAGTAAGAAAGGCAAATAAAGAAAGGGTGACATACGGGATGGTTTGTAAAGAGGTCGACGGTTAGCGTGACCGGTAGGATGCCCAGAGGGTTTTTGCAGACGAACTTAGCTACACACATCAAGGGCAGAACAACAATTATCGCGGCATGACCCGGAGATACGACAATGGCATCGAATGGAGATTGAGAAGGGGATGGACGTGGTTTCGTGGCAAGCGGTGCAACTTCTTCCGTTTCTTGATCGACATTTTTGGTGCGTGCCGCGGCTACGGCGGGGGATGTACAGAGCGTCGACAGCTTCGATGAGAACATTAATCCTTTGTAACGCCAGCGTTGTAGACACGTAAGTAACTAAAAGAAATGGGACACGCCAAGTGCAGCCCGAGCAATGAGTCAACAACGTACGCTTGAATACAACAACCCAGATATAGAGAGCAGCACGTAACACAACCGAGTGGTATTCTCTTTGTCGCCTGCTGGATCAAGACGATGATGACCTTTGAGAGATCGCCTCCACCATCTATCATCGTCACGTCAACGATTCAATAGAGTATACCGAACCTACGTATGATAAATCGTGCCCGACTGGCTTTCTGATCCGTGAGACTTTGAGACCCGGTCGCAGATATCGTAAATTCGAGCTCGTCGTGAGATGCCAGCGTCTCAGACCGAGAACGACATTGCCACTATGGGTATTCAATACTATATATCGTATCACAGACAGCCTCGTATCTCTCTCAGGGCCTCGACACTTTCAGCATAGTGTCATGGATCCTCTCATGAAAGCAGGGAACATTAATAAAGATCTCAACATCAAAGAGTTCTTTCCCCGAAGCTCTGCCTTTTCAGACGACAAGGGGCGTATAACGTCCATTCTTGGTCACTTGACCACAGAAGATGTATATGGAAGTGATGGTCACTGGAGACTATCCGAGGAGCACATGTCCTTGGAGGAAAAATGGGCGCAAATCTTCGACCGGGTGAGTTGTTGAACCTCAAAAGTCGATTTCTACTTCATTAATGATATGATAGGTACTCTATCATGCATGCCTGCAGGACTGCGCAGAATGGAGCTACATGCAAAGGGACTTCATTTGGGTGGCCCATGAGAGGACAAAGATAGACGGAGTACGCAAACCCGATGTCATTCTGGTGCCGAGGCGCTATCAGTTTCGGAACGGTCTGCCATTCGGCGCCGTACTGACCTACACGGAGATCAAAGAAACGGACAACAAGCACAACGTTGATTTAGCTATGCGGCAGGTGCAAGAATGTGCTGGCTTTGCAATCGCTTGCCAGATCGACCGAGACTACTTTGTGGGCTCCATTCTCGCAGGTCTATCCTTGACAATTGTTCTCTGCGCTCGTGATGTAACATTCTGTTCCACTCCGATCAACATCGATGACTTCGCAGAAACATTCATTAGAGCAGTTGTCGCATTGTCCGGAAGTTACACAAAACATCTTGGATTTGATCCTCTCTTTAGGGTTGACCACCAGGGCTCGTTGACGATCGATTTGGGAGATCACAGACTCGGGCTCACCGTTACTCGCCGACTCTTCCTCCGAAGTGTAACCATGGCTGGACGTGGCACCCGAGTCATACTTTGTCGGGATGGTCGAAACAGACCCTATGTTTTAAAGGACAGTTGGGTTCCAGATGGTGGACCTGATGAAATCATTGTGCATCATGCGTTCCAGACGCGTTAACCAAATACTCTGGGCTCTGGAGTCGTAGCAGAGATTTTTGTCAAAGCGGACGTAGGTTTGTCGGGGATGTTGGCTGTGATGCAACGAGCCGTCTCCCAGCTATCCCCGTTATCACTTATGCTGGATATACCATGCAAACCACTCAGTCAATTCGCGACCGGTTCTCAGGGGGCCATGTGAACTTTACTCCACGCAAGCACCTTCGTATCCTTTTGGAGACATGTGGTGTTCCGATTACAAGAGAATTTCTGAATGCCATGATGTGCGTGGTCATAGGTGAGTACTCGTCACTTTTGTTTAAAAAGGTTACTTACATCGTACACTTAGCTCACTTTAATGGCGAAAGGCATAATGTCCTTCACCGTGAAGGGAACATATGTCTATGCATTGAAGATCCAGAGGATGAAGAAAAAGAAAAAGTTATCCTTCCATGGGACGAGAGGAAACCAAACGAATTCCCAAAACACGCTGCCGTCTTGGGTGACTGGGGCAAGGCAGCTTATCATGGACCACTATCTGGCGACTTTGGCAGCCGTGACATCGAGTCTAAAGCCATTACTGCGAGTACTTACTCGCATACACGATTAGAGCAGCCATTCCTGATATAGAGCCTCTGCCCATAGGGTTCATTTCCATTCATCTCAGCGGAGATGGTTTCACGGCGTGGCATCCAAGGTCTCGTCCCCTATGATACGATACATGATCTCAAATCGCTATTTTGGGTCATATGGATTATAAGCGTCAATACAACAGGTCCCTATAACTCACAACGTCAGTGGTTGGACAAGCCAGACCCGAATACTAGGTTTGTTGGATCTACACGAAGACCCGTTGATGGCAATATGGATGGTCCGGACCCCCCTGCATGGGCTACCCCCGGGATCCACAGGGTGGATCCATCAGAGATTTATAGCTTCAAGTCGTCAATTCCAAAACATCAATTCTTTAGTGCCATGTCGTCATACTGGAAGGATGGCAAGTCCGGTCAAATATTCCAGAAAGGCTTACCCGAGTTACGTGAACACTTCGAATGGACCGAAGTATCAGATGGAAAGTTCCAGCCACCTCGCTCGATTGCGCATAGCAAATTCATCAACATTTTGAACGACATGCGCGACAATATCCCACCCGAAGAAGATCGACAAACAATGCCTTCCGTACAAGAGGCACGTGTAAGATATGGGAGGATGCTGGCCGACATCAGTCAAGATATGTCGACAGGGCACCTTGACCAGTCTTCCACTGCGATGAGACCCTCAACTTCTGGCAGTAAGCGAAAGGCAAAGGGAGAGCAAGGGGCCCTAGATGGTTCCAAACGTACACGGGTCGGCGGTGGGCAAGTATGGGGAGGGGATCCATTCATGGATGACCAGGACGAAGAAGGGTCGAGGCTTCAGCGCCGATCAGCCACCCCGAAGCAGGCGAGGCTTCAACCTCGACTAACCCCCCTGAAGCAATGTCAGGCAAAGCAACTTCGTCTCCACGAAAGGGTAGACATTCCAAGTTTTCCACTTGCGCCGCAAATCCAGGTCTTGAGCAGTGGTGACAGTATATCATAGGCCACCATTTGTCCCGGGCGTCCAGGGACTCGGAGGATGGTCGGTCGAGTTTGTTTCTCTATGATCATAGTAAAAGGTTCCAGAATTGAAGCTGTTGAGTAGTTCAGAAAACAAACGTTGCAGACTCGGAAGAAAGGGTGAAGAAGATTCGGAAGACAAGTACATGTAAATTGGGACCACGATCCAGGCAAGGTTTTCTACTAGTTCGGCTTGGACACTGACTCGGAGATAGCACTGAGTCTCACCTCGGGCCACCGGGGTTATCTGCCCCTTCAAGTTGTATATGCATCGTCTTCAAGGTAAGCACAACTTCATTGACTATCACCTTAGGCTGATATGCATACTCAGCAATACCCTGGGATGAGTGCGCTCTTAGTCAGCGCATTAGAGTGAACATATGGTGACAACCCAACCATTCCTTGTGGTAGGGGCTGAGTTAGTGTTGACAGCCTCGGGTGACAAGCAAGTTGGTGGGTGCCCTGACAGATTCAATTCCCTCTCTTGAGCCAGGACTAACATTTATTCTTTTTGATTTCGCGATACTATTTTGAGTGGTACAATTTTTTTTACTTCTGTCCGGTAGGGACACCCAAACGAAACGTCGATTCGATAACTTCATAGTAACCGTAAATATGCCTCCCGCGAAAGATGATAAATATAACCAGAATCACGAAAACTATCTGGGTTGAAGATCGTCCATCATGATGGCATCCTCTTCGGAATCAGGTCTCATTAGCCTTCGAGTGAATGGCATGACCAACATGCGAACTCGTAGACCTAATCCTGAGACATAACGGGTGAAAACCGACGGTTTGAGCTGGAACAAGTCCAGCCGGGAATGGTGGCCTCGGGTTGTCCAGATGCACCACACCACCAAAAGGACCATTGTGGTCATAAACCCAATTGCACTAAACCGCAAATTTGTCTTTTCCGGAGAACACCACTGAAATGCGGCACCTGCAAAGAAAAGTACCATGCTATAAAAGCATCCATGAACATAGATCAGTGACGAATGCCATAAGACTCACCCCCACATAAGGAGAGTCTGCGGAAGGCTGTAGATGATGGCGAGTTTCTCGAGGCCGTGCTTCTTGTGCCATACCCCATGTAAAAATTTTGCCTGGACAAGTTAGTGAACCCACATGTCATGCATGAGACACGGCTTACTAACAGTCTCTGATGGTGTATTCCTCTCATCGATACGGTTTTGCCCAATGAAGATCAATCCGAGGACGATGCTTGCCAAGCTTGCTACTAGCGACATATTGATGAGATATTGCTGAGGTGAATTTGGTGTCATTGTCTGTATTTGAAGAAAACTGACGTTGGCATTCATGAGCACAGTTGCCTACAAAACATCCGTTATTTTTTTTCAGAGTTGTGGAATTCAGTGTACTTACCAGCAAACTAGTGTCCTCGAGCTGAGAATTCAACCTAGTGATGAACATATGCCACTTTTCTCTGCTTGCAATGTCATCGACATAGATTTTATGCAACAGTCTGGTATTATTGGCATGCGCCACGAACAACAATGGAGAGAACAATGTCATGAGTAGCGAAGGTTGGTATTCCCATCCATGTACCGATTGATCAAAATTGAGCCGGGCGCATTCTTCCCCATAAAAGTGGAGAAAATAGTTGTGATCTGCACCTGTGAATGAAAAGCATTCAAGAATGTAACGAAGACGTACAGAACGTATGCATAATTCTACCTGTAGAGAATCAGGGCACCCTCTATGAACCAGCGAAATATATTTAACACACCAATGATAATGACGCAGTGTTTGCGCGTTTCCGTCCTTTTTGCTGAGTGAAGAAGGGATAAGCAAGCATACTGTGCTAGTGAATATACAACATACGGTCAATTTCCCGAACAAGGGATAACTGACTTTTTAGCTTCTCTGCATTTAAAGGACATGACGACCTAGTCGATGACAGGTGATCTGTAGTTCCGATCATTGGTGGTACATAGAACAACAGAGAGCAAAGTACCCACCACATGTTGCATGAAGAATCATATCTATGACCTCGTCTTTCAGTTCCTGAGTAATCTTGAAGAAGTTTGGGAAGTGGTCACAGTGCCTCCTAGGATTGTTTCACACCAACTTCTCCTATAACTAACTGTACGAAATGTCAAGATCATGAAAGTCTTACAGAGTGCAACTCACATATGTAGCCTACCAGTAATGGGCCTGGATAGCTAGCCCTGTCAACGGGTTCAAAGCCTAATAAGCTCTGTACGCGGGCAGCTCAGAACCTGCTCACCTTTGTGAGAAAGGGATATGATGCCTTTACAATCCTCAAATACATCCTCCCCTTCCCAGTCCTGCAGCCAAAAGAGACTCCTTGCTGGTGGATTCACAAAATAATAGCAACACATAACATGCCCATCCAATATTTTTGGCTCCAAAACTAGTTGAAGTTCGTCGACACTCAGTGATTCAGAGAGAAATCTGGCTTCGATATCAGATTCCAACTTTGAGAGCAAGGTTTCTTTGAAGTATTCGATATCCTCGTGGATCTGCGCATCACATATATTTACTTCCGTAAATGTTTTCTATGAATCCATGGCTGAGACGTTTGAAGTAGATATCACTCTGAATCACTGACCGACTGGTGATGGACAAAGTAAATAACACCCTCTGGGTGCCGGTAGGCCGTCCATCCATCCGGGACCTCCCTGTAAATGAATGTTAAGTGGCAGTACTTTAGATGCACCAATGAAACGAACGGCGGCGTCTCAGGATATTTGTGCGACATCGCTCCAATCGTGTAGTCGCGTCCGAAGGGAAGTCTGGGTGTCACATAAATTCTTGAACCGATCAGATATTTTGCGAACACTACCTGGTCTCGCGGTTTTCGTATCGCAATAAGCCATTGACCGACATCGGGAGAAATAGATCGAGAAGAGTTGGCTCCCCGGGTATAGATGGATGACCATCCCTCGGCAGGGCAACACAAATTTCGAAAGCGGCGGAATCAGTTATTTCGGCTCCTCCCTGCGCAGGAAACGAAGGAGCGACAATGTGTGTCATATTTAGGTCCGATACTGAGGCACGAATACGAATTGAGCCACGATACTCTCGATATGAAGCTCGCCCAATTGAACTTCGAGAGCCATGAGATTTTGATTTTCCGGAGACTACGGACAGTGAAGAAGACGCCACATCGGGGAACGGTCCCACCACAGGGCTCCCTGCTGACGTCGACCCCATCGATGTCCGACTAACGACTCGGTGAAGCGACAAGGGGCTGGCAGCGCGAGATGGGGGCATAAGGTAAGCATCTGACTTTGGTGACTGATTGATATAGTGACTGTGTATGGTAGTCCTGGAGCTCGGTCGAACGATAGAGTTGGATACGCCTTGTAACGAGCGGTGAATTGTATGATCGATCGAAGCGGGTTCATCTTGAACCTGACTGCCTGGCGGTACCCATGAAGTGCGATCCCGAGAAAAGCGTCTTGCGAGAGCCGGAGGTGGTGGGATAAGATGACCACCAGATAGACTTCTTTCGTTCGCAAAACGTGGGTCCACAGTAGCCTGAGTTGAAACACGACCATCTTCGTCACCCGGGGCTTGAGAGGGTCCTGCAGGTGGGACACTCATGGCGCAGACGATATCAGCATCCATGATAGTGGACGAAGCAGAAGGTTCTTGGCAGCGGTTGACGCTGAGGGTTGGATTACATGGGTTCGTGGGTTTCCACCGCTGGACGACCCGAGAAAATGCAAGCAAGTGATTTATCAGTTTAAGAGGTGACTTGAGCCTGCGGATAAACGCCAGGAAGTGGTTGAAAAGACGAGTCCATAATGAGCTTGGTGCCACCATGAGGATTATTGTGAGTGGGCTAGACACCGGCAACCTGTGAAATGCTATTAGGCGCTGGGCACAAATTTGCCGTGAACCATAGCTGTGGCTTGAGTGTGCCTGCATTGAATAGTAGTACGTATATGCTCGCCACCGCCGTGACCTCGACGGTGGCCAGTGAGATTGCAGGTGTTCAATTGCTTGCATCGTCAGTGATGGTCAAGATATATGATCTCTCATCATGATCGATCTCATTTCTGCACGCAAACTCGTCAAGGAACCCACCCATCACTTGCATTCTTCTCCTCGTCCGACTCGTTGCGTTCAAGTTGTTTACTCTCTACATCATGATAAGGCTGGTCGTGGTACATGACTGGCTCAAAGCAGAATTGAAACCTTGCAATGTATAGATACCTGGCACCCTTCTTCCTTTGTCTGTTCTCAGATGTTGTGACCGTCGTTCGAGCAGCCAGCTCGAAATCAACCCGGAAAGCGATTTACTGATTTTACTTCAACAGACCGCCAGACGCCTTCCGTAGGCGTATTACTAGGGCACTCTCGGAAAGATGAATCATGATAACAATAAAAAGGATCACGCAGGCTCTCCTGCAAAGTGGTTCCCATTTTCGAGGTTGGGTCCCGCTGAACCTGCAGTCAACGATGTGAACATCCTTTGAAGTCCGGAACCTAGCTCCGAGCCAGCGCTGAAAAATGTCTCTTTGACCTGCAACAAATCCGGTCCGGAATGCCTTTGGGCCGTCCAGATGCACCACACCACCAAAAGGGTAACTGGGATTATGAAGCCCACCACACCGAACTGCAGCGACGTCTTTTCTGCGGAATACCACTGACAAGCGGCACCCGCAAAGAAAAGAACAATGCTGTGAAAAGGGTCATCAAAATCGACTGACCTTAATCATCCAGGGTACTCACCCCCACATGAGGCTAGTTTGCGGAAGGCCGTAGATAATGGCGAGTTTCTCGAGGCCATGCTTCTCGTGCCATAAACTGTGCAAGAATTTAGCCTGTTCAAGTATGTTAGAGAACTTGCGTGCCGTGCAATGAGAAATCAAAGTTTACTAACACTCTCAGATGCAGTGTTTCTCTCCTCGATACGGTTTTGTCCAATGAAGATCAATCCAAGGATTAGACTTGCCAGGCTCGTTACTAGCGACATGTTGATGAAGAGCTGTTGAGCTGAATTTGGTGCCACCGTCTGTATTTGAAGAAAGCTGACGTTGGCATTCAGGAGCACAGCTGCCTACAAAACATTCGTTATTTGTTCGGGACTAGGGAAGTGAGTGCGTGATAGTGTTCTCACAAGCACACTAGTATCCTGAAGCTGAGAGTTGAACCTAGTGATGAACCTGCTCCACCTTTCTTTGCTCGAGATGTTGTCGACATAGATTTTGTGTAATAGTCTGGTATTGTTTACATGCGCCATGAATAACAGTGGTCCAAGCAGTCTTGCGAGTAGTGAAGGTCGGTATTTCCATCCATGGATGGAATGAGCATAGTCGAGACGTGCACATCGTTCCCCGTGAAAGTGGAAAAAATAGTTGTTATCTACATCTGTAAATGAAAAGTATTTGAGTTCGAAGTGGAGACGCACAGAATGTGCTCATGAGATAAGCTGTAGAACATTAGTATCTTATGTGATCCAATGAATGTCATTCGATTCACCGATAACTACAACGCAGTGTTTGCGCGTTTTTGTCTTCGCGGCTGTGCAAAAAATGAACAAGCGCCAAGATACTACTGGATATGCGACCTACGGTCAATTTTACCAACGAGCGATAAGTAAATTTGTAACTTCTCTACGTTTAAAGGGCATGACGATTTAGCCGGAGAATCCAAATGATCTATGATTATGACCGTTGAATGCATATAACACAACAGGGGGAGAAGCACTAACCACATGTTGCGTGAACCATCATATCCATAACCTCGTCTTTCAGCTCCGGAGTTATGTTGAGGAAGTTCGGGAAGAGTGTACGGTGTCCCCTGGGTTTGCTTTAGACACCAAAGCTTCCCGTACGACTAATTAGAGTGATACGTCAAGCTTATGAATGTCCATGTAGACTATACAACTTACATATATACATATATATAGCGCACCAGTACTGTGCTTGGATGGCCAGTCCTGTAGTTGGATTCAATACCGATCAGTGAGTTCCCGGTATGCGAACGGCTTGGAGCTTACCTTTGTGTGTAGGAGAGATAACACCTTTACAGCCACCGAATGTCTCCTCCTTTCCCCACTTCTGCAACCAAAAAAGGCTCTTGGCTTTCGGATTCACGAAATAATAGCAGCAGAGCACATTCCCGTCAAATAATTTTGGTTCCAAAACCAATTCAACTTCATCTATTTTCAGGGATTGAGAGAGCATTCGGTCCTTGATCTCAACTTCCAACCTCGCGAACAAGATTGTTCTATAGTATTCGATGTCGTTGTATGTATCCTCATGGCATATGTCTACTTCCACAAAGGTCCTCTATGGAACCACGTTTGAGACATAAGAAAAACGACCAGATATCCACTAACCGATTTATCATGCACATAGTAAAGGGCGCCCTCTGGGTGCCGGCAGGCTGTCCAACCCTCCGGGACATTGCTAGAAACAAAATTCAAGTGAGAACAGCACTTTAAACACAGCTACGAAACGAACAGTGGTGTCTCTGGGTACTCGTGCAACATTGCTTCAATTGTGTGATCGCATATAGATGGATCACTGTGTCACATGAACTTCTGAATCGGTTAGGTATTCTGTGCATCTCACCTTCTATCACGAACATCGTACCGCAGTAATTGATTGACCGTAATTGGGACAAATGTATTGAGATGGAATGGTTCCCCGCTGGTCATATCACCCTCCGGTCGAGCAATGCATTCTTCAAAAGGAGCACAACTTGCTTCTGCGCAAGCTGGTAACTCCCCTCCTCCCTGAGCAGGAGCAGGGGAATGACCGACGACTTGTACCACGTTTAGGTCTGATGCAGAGGCCACTTGCAGCATATGAAGCGGGTCAGAGTATTTTCGATATGAAGCTCTCCCAGACGGTTTTTGAGAGTCATGCGAAACGACAGATAACTGAGAAGGCGATACCAGATCAGGGAACGTCCCTAGTGACGCCACGGATGCCATCGGCATACTAGCGACTCGGCGAAGCGCCAAGGGGCTGCCAGCGGGAAGGTGGATTGGGAGAATAAGGCAAGTATCCGACCTTGATGATTGACCGTCGTAGAGACTGTGTGCGGTAATGCTGGAGCATGATCGACCGATGGACTCGGAGTAGGTTATGTCTGGTACCGCCAGTGAGCGCTGTTGGACTATCGTGTGATCGATTGAAGAGGGTTCGTCATAAATTGAAACTTGGCTATCTGTACTTGAGATGCGATCCTGGGAATATCCTCTCAGTGTCAGGGGAAATGACGGCGATGACGGGACGAGGTGGCCGCCAGACAGACTTCTTTCGTTCGCGTAACGTGCATAAAGTCGGCTAGGTTCATGAGCATCAGAGGGTCCGGCAGAGGGAACACTCATGGCACAGACGACAGCGGTGTCTATGGTAGTAGATGGAGGGGGTGGGCGAAGGGTTGCATTTGGCGGGTTCCTGCATGTCCATCTCCGGGCAAGGAAAGCAAGGAAGTAATTGATCAGTCTAAGAGGGGGCAACCTGCGAATAAATGCTAGGAAATGGCTGGAAAGCCGAACCCACAATGAGTTTGGTGTCGCCATAAGGATCGGAAGGTGAATGCAAAACTAACAGATATTTATATCCCCAGATATGATGCACGGTGAACACGTTCATCAACATCATCTTCGATAAGAATCTTCTGCCAAAAATTCCACGATGAGGTGGCTGTACAGGCCGGTTTCCAGAACTTCTTGAACAACAGGAAGTCTCGTAATGCCTGCATCTGTCTTGAAAGTCATGCCCCAGGCCTCGGATCTTGATCGATGACGAGGTGTAAGCCCAGTGTGGCTTACACGGGGACCATAGTTCGAATCGCCCTGAGGGCAAGTTGTAGATGATGCTAAGTCTCAGTAGACTATGGTTAGAGTCAACTGTATTACCTGTAGATGATGCTAAGTCTACAGTAGAGTGAGTATGTGTAATAGTGATGTATAGTGAGTGTCTTACCTCAGTAGACTATGGTTAGAGTCAACTGAGGTATGGTACTGTGACGAGCGAGTAAAAGTATCAGCTTATGTAAGCTACCTAATACGGAAGTGAGCGCTTGAACTCCAACACATAGATCATGAGCTCTGCACCTGTATTTCAAAACATCTTAATTACGACCTTCTCCACCCGACACCCTCCTTGCCCTGCATTCAACCCCCTAAGACAACCCGGCGCGGCGTCGACAAACAAATCCGTTCGTATCGACGGATGGTCACCAACGAGCTCAAGACAGTTCTCCCTGCGCTCAAAGACATCGTCGACAATGGCTGTGCACCCATCAAGCCTCCTGATGTGGTGGCGGCCATCCAACTCCGTATCGCCGCACTCGCTGGTCGTGCCAACACTTAAAGGAAGGGACAATATAACGTGAACAGGGAATAAATTGTTCTCCAGCATCAGCGAGAGCAAGCTCTTATATATGTACAGGGAGCGGATACCGGAGCAAGTATCACGTGGAGGGACGATAGGAATGGCGATG
Organism: Rossbeevera pachydermis; assembly: GCA_038090155.1. NCBI lineage: Eukaryota > Fungi > Basidiomycota > Agaricomycetes > Boletales > Boletaceae > Leccinum > Leccinum pachyderme. The sequence goes on from JBBPME010000021.1 coordinate 120,993, forward strand.
ACGAAGGTCGGGAAGATGATCAGTGATCAGTGTGGCTTACAGACCACCCTCAAAAATGTATACCACTTTACGCTGGGTGTTTCGGTGGAGGACGATGTCCGTACGGGTCCATTGAAGGAACATATCTATTAATTATAGTGCTTTTTGTTTCATTCCATCTCCACTTCTCTAAAGTACTCAAATAATTTGCTCCTACACATTTATGTCAAATGCTTTACCATGGCCAGCAGTGCCTCTTTGTCCTTGCTCGCGTACACCAACGTCCGAAAGATGCCATCCTCGTTCTTCAAAAGCTGGTTGGGGGTGTCGAGCTCGACCTGTATAGACGTCAGGTGTGGAGGAAATACGCACGATGTGATCAGTATCCATGACTGTTTGCAGTCTGTGTGCAATAATAAGCTGGGTGGCCCCATTCATTTCTCGGAGGGTTCTGTGAATGATGGCCTCCGTCTCGTGGTCTGGAATAACAGAAAAAAGCATTAGTTCGAGACCTCTTTCTCACCTCCAAGTATACATTTACCTATGGCAGACGTGGCTGGCAGCGCAAAACAGGAGGGGAAACTGAAATCAGCGGGAAGAAAGAAAGACAAAAAAGCGGTACATACCTTCGTCGAGGACGAGCAAATTGCTCTCTCGCACCATCTCGCGCGCTAGCGCCAGGATCTGTCTCTGACCAACGGAGAGATTGGACCCTCCGACCGTGACGGGGGTGGTGAGCATGAGTTTGAACCCGTCGTCATTGCTAACGCAGCTTGACTCTTGCAGCTCGGAAAGGCCCGCGGCCCGGAGGGAGTCGTTCAGGATCGCGTCGTCGAACTGATCAAATGGGTCGAGGTCGAGGTTCTGGCGGATCGTCCCGTCGAGGAGCTCAACCTGGAGGTGGTCAAACAAACAAACAAAAGGTCGAGCCGTACGGATTGAGGAATGACGGTCAAACTCGAACGTAGAACCTCGGGATCGATGGACGAGGTGAGGATGCCATCGTAATCACCCCGCCTTCGGTGGGCAGGCAGCGTAGGAATGAGAGCGTGGGCGAGGTCTATTTTTCATGGCGGTGAGTCATGATCGAGGGAGTGAACAAGCTTTAGTAGTACCTTTCCGCTTCCAGTGCGACCGACTAAAGGCCATTTCAAGTATTCGGTGATAAGCTGGGAGAAGAGAGTATGCACCAACACCTTCGAACTCACATTGTTCGAGCACCTCCTGAATCGCGCTCGTCGGGTCGATCTCCATCGCAGAGAGATTGTCGAACCCGTTGAATTTGGTGGCGTCCTTGGAGAACTTTTGGCCGAATGCGTCGGAGAGATTGTGTTCTGGGTCTGTAAACTAGAAATGCAAGGGTGAGAGTCGGTCGGTGGTTTCGAAGGGAAACTCACGACGAGGAGGACGGATTCGCGACATTGTGCGAGCTGGATGGCGAGCGAGCAGGACGTGGTCGTCTTTCCTGTGCGTCGTCGATGACACCCTCGTGGACGATCTGAGCAGCGGGGGTTTACTTACCGACACCACACGGTGTCGACGTACTACAGAATAACCACTTGAGTGATTTCTGGTCCAGGATATTTTGGAGCGTGGGCAGCGTCTCCGAATCGGCCATTGTGTGGTAAATGAGAAAGTGAGGATGGACGCGCGTAGAATCTAAAGTGGGGCTAATTAAGCGACGTTCTGGTGGTTTCTACCTTGTACCATCATCAAGCCACGTATCATGAGCGACGGCAAATTCTTATCCTTTCAAGGTATGGCCTGGTGGTTTGTGCGCGACGAGATAACCGATGACGGTGGATAGCTCTCCAACTCGCCAACGAGCAGCGAAATGCATACGGTCTTCGATACAACGACTATGCACGCTACAGAAAACACTGCGGTAACAGGACGCATCGTCTGCGATCGACGCTCAAGATGACGCATGACAAGGGCAAAGACTTCAAAAAATTGGCGCCCTTGACGACGGATACCATCAAGGAGGGACAGTGAGTATTATCCTACAGGTTGGTCAGGATCGTCGTCAACGCGGTTGATTTCGCAGTCTGCAGCTGTTGTTATTCGAGGCCGAACGGGCGTGGGCGCACTCTCAAGATCTCGTTGCTCAATCCCTCCTTCCAGCGAATGCGGGCCACGCTGGTACGCTTCGGCATAGCGCGACGGGGCGATTCAGGCGTGCGGTACATTGGTCTACGCAACTGCTCTCACACTGTCAATCGCTTTATGGATCTGCCCGTCTGAGGGCGTCTTCACTGATCCAGGTCACGGTCTACACACTCATCGTGAACGGTCGATTCCTGCGATACCGGGACGATTTCGAAGATGCGTTGATCCAGCTGAGCGTTGCGAGGAGTCTGCTGGACGAGCTTGCGAACAGGGCGGAGACGAGCAGGGACCAGGCGCTCGCGACCTTCTTTGCGGACGAAGTTGGGCCGGAGATTAGATATTGCGCCCACGAGCTCGGTCGAGAAAAGGCATATGATGTGGATGCGATCGTGAAGGAGCTTTCGGGAAAGCATCAGGGAGAGATTGTAGAAGGATGTGAAGGATTGATCGAGAGGTTTAAAGGAGAGCGGACGGGTGGTCAAGACAAAAAGAAGCTGGATACGTTAATGTGGGAGGGGCAGTCAGTGCCGGTAAGGAACCCGGAGCTGGTAGATGTGTTCTTGAAAATCCAAGAGGCAGAGGGGAAGATCAGGGCCAGTCGGGACACAGGGACAAGTGGGGACCAGGGGAAGAAGAAAGAAAAAGGACTGGGATCGAAGAAGGGAGTGGCTGCATATGATGGGGTGCTTCTTGCACTGAGTGAGGCGGAAGAGGTGGCAAGAAAATTACTGGAAGCGCAACAGGTGAGGGAGTGGGGACTTCAAGGACATATGCTGAACGTGCTATAGAATGCGAACACTCCATCTGGTGGTGGAGGGGGAACACGCGACATGCAGTTCGTGCACGCTTACATTGTGTATCAATTGCTGTCGCGACGGATCGAGCGAGATCTCGTTCTGGTGAACACGTTACTGGGGTCGGGTGCATCAAAGGAGAAGAAGGAGCGGGTGGATGCGAGACTGTATCCGGCTGTGGTGAAGTTGCTGGAGACGGTGATCCAGAGTCTGACTCAGATGCGAAATCTGAGCATCGTGGACGAAAGTGCGGACCTCGGGAGTGCGATCGAAGGGAGATTGGCTTATACGAGAGGACGCCGGTAGGTAAAAGAGCGGCTCAGATAGGAGGTTTGTTGATGGTTGGACAGGTGCTTGTTCCTCGCAGAGTGCTACGTCGTTGTGAAAAGGTACGCTGAAGCGTTGACATTGACTCAACATGGCACGCTGCACGTACGAGAGACGCGATCGGTGCTCGGGACGCTTTGTGGTTCGTCCACGGCGCAGGGGCCGGATGAAGCGTCTGTGGATGCGCTAGACTCGAGCCTGTCGAGGGCTTCTGTGGAGACGAAGAACGAATGGTTCGTGTACAACGGGGGTGCTGTCGACGGGGGATCGAAGACGTACAAGAAGCCGTTGTTCTTCGACATTGCGCTGAATTACGTGCAACTGGACATGGAGCGACTGTCTGAACGGGCGGGCAAGGTTGCTGTGAGGGAAGAGCGGGAGACGGCGAAGTCGAGGCTGGAGGAGGTGGAACGACCAGCCACGCCGGATAGCGCGGTTGCCGGTCGGGCCGGTGGACTGGGTAGTCTACTTGGGGGGTGGTGGGGTCGACAGTAGAACACGTGACTGGCATGTAATAATCCCACGCCACATTTTGGTTGTGAGGTGTGTGTGTGTTTTTGACAACGACGAGGAAGAGAAGAAGGAGAGGGAACATAAACATATGGCAAGCCAGCAGATGCCAGGAGTACAGTTCACTCAACAGCACTTTCGTCAGTCACCAAAAGACAAGCTACAGCTCATCCTCCTCGTCCGTATTCTCCTTCTCTCTCCTACCACACCCTCACAACTCCTCCACAGCGCGTACGCGACCTCAAGCAGGCCGGACACACACCCGAGTCGTCACAGGAGCTCCGCAATCTCCTCACTTACCTCGCTGCATTCCAGAGCCAGCAGCAGCAGGCACAGCAGCAGCAGCAGCAGCACATACAGCTCAGTCCGTCCTCCTCCTCCTCCTCCTCCTCCTCCTCATCCTCAATCCGCATAGATGGTGTCCATCCCCAGACACAGCCACCCTTTCCGAACGGCCATCAGCCAGACCACCCCTTCAATGGATCCCAGCCAACCGTAACCGTCGTCCCCCCCGCCCCTGCCAGTCAGAATGTCCCCCCCTCCGTCGCCTCCGGTCCGGTGCCTGCTGCACCTCTCCCCCCGTCCACCCCGGTCTCGTTCACTCCAGACCAGATCAGCGCCCTCCGCTCACAAATAATGGCCTTCAAGCTCATCTCACGCGGCTCTCACCTCCCAGAGCATCTACAGCAGTCTATCAGACCCCACAGTTCTGTTCAGCCCGATCTCGACAAGGTCATCCCACCCACAGATATCTCAAACAAGATCGTCGACGCCGCCGTAAAGCTACAAAAGGGTGTCGTTCCACCCTCCTTTTCTGCCCCCCCTCCCCTTCCTCCCCAAATGGAACAGCCCCTTCAGGACGAGCAGTCCTCATCCGTCCCCCTTCCTAACATACCGCCCTCCGATCTGCCAAAGGGCCTCCAGGACGATGCAAACTCGGGCGTTTACCCTTACAACGCCTTCCGTCTCCCTTTCACCCACCTCACCCGTCCTGCTGATGTCGATCCCACCATGTTCGCTACCCGTCTACAACGCCTTCTTATCCCTTCTTTTATGCCACCAGGTCTAGACGTACACCAGATCGTCAACGAACGGGATCGCTTCATCGAGGTTCGCATCACTCAACGTATCACCGAACTCGAAGGCCTTGACGCCATGATCGGTGACGGCGGGTTTGACTCTCTTGCAGATGACATCTTACCTTCTGCAAACGACCAGTCCTCAGACCCTTCAATCGTTCCTTCCCATCCTGCTCCGAACGCACACGGAAAGCTCCGCGCAATGATCGAACTCAAGTCATTGCGTTTACTCGAGAAACAGCGCTCAATGCGCGCCCTCGTCGCAGAGCGTCTCATCCAGGGAACTCTCCTGCCTCTCAATCGTGCTGACTTCCGTCGCGCACGCAAACCCACCCTTCGCGATGCACGCATGACAGAACAAGCTGAACGTCGACAACGTGTCGACCGCGAGAGGCGCGCAAAACGCAAACACGTCGAGCAGCTCGGCGTCATCTGTTCTCATGGCAGAGAAGTTATCTCTACCTGCAGACTGGCTCAGGATCGCGTCGTCCGTCTTGGAAAAGCCGTTCTCAACTTCCACTTGAACACCGAAAAGGAGGAGCAGAAACGCATCGAACGCATCTCCAAGGAGCGTCTCAAGGCTCTCAAGGCCGACGATGAAGAGGCCTATATGAAGCTCATCGATACCGCAAAGGATACGCGCATTACCCATCTCATCCGACAAACCGACGCCTATCTTGATTCCCTCGCGCAGGCCGTCATGGCCCAACAGAATGAACAGGGGGGTCTGGAGTACGAATCAGAGGACGGCCCCACCAACGAGGCCACGTTTGGCGCACAGGTGCTCGAAGAAGCCCCAGAGGACAAGGGCAAGGTTGATTACTACGCCGTCGCCCACCGTATGTCCGAGAAGGTCACCAAACAGCCTTCCCTGCTTGTTGGTGGCACTCTAAAGGACTACCAGCTCAAGGGCTTGCAATGGATGGTAAGCTTGTACAACAACAAACTCAACGGCATTCTTGCAGACGAGATGGCGAGTGCTTTCGTCATACAATGTCTATATGCGCACTCACCTTCCATTTCAGGGTCTCGGAAAGACGATCCAGACGATCTCGCTCGTCGCCTTCCTCATCGAGGTGAAGAAGCAGCGTGGGCCGTACCTCGTCATCGTTCCTCTCAGTACTATGACAAACTGGTCTGGTGAATTCGCCAAGTGGGCTCCGGCGGTGAAAGTAATCTCCTACAAAGGCAATCCCACCCAGCGCCGCAATCTACAGACAGAGTTGCGCATGGGTCAATTTCAAGTCCTGCTGACCACCTATGAGTACATCATCAAGGACCGCCCGATCCTCTCCAAGCTCAAATGGGTTCATATGATCATTGGTGAGTATATGTGACCGATGTTATTCCATGTGATCGGTAACGCTATGGCTAGACGAGGGACACCGCATGAAGAATACCCAAAGCAAACTCGCACAGACACTCTCCCAATACTACCACTCCCGCTTCCGCCTCATTCTTACTGGTACCCCTCTTCAAAACAACCTTCCCGAATTGTGGTCCCTGCTCAATTTTGTTTTGCCAAAGATCTTCAACTCGGTCAAGTCGTTCGATGAATGGTTCAACACGCCTTTCGCCAACTCTGGTACCGGGGACAAGATTGAGGTGAATGAAGAAGAGGCACTGCTCATTATTCGCCGTCTGCATAAAGTGCTTCGTCCGTTCCTCTTGAGAAGGTTGAAGAAGGACGTCGAGAGCGAGCTCCCTGACAAGGTTGAAAAAGTCATCAAAGTCCGAATGAGTGCTTTGCAATCACAGCTATACAGGCAGATGAAGAAGTTCAAGATGATCGCCGACGGAAAGGATTCGAAAGGGTGTGTATTTCTGTCGGTGGTTAATTGATACCCACTCACCTCTCTCTGGCGCTGTTAGAAAATCCGGAGGTGTCAAGGGGCTGAGCAACGAACTCATGCAACTTCGAAAAATCTGTCAACACCCCTTCCTGTTCGATAGCGTCGAGGACAAGGTCAACCCGAGTGGACTCATCGACGACAAGCTCATTCGGTCCTCCGGAAAGATTGAACTTCTTTCTCGCATCCTCCCCAAATTCTTTGTCACGGGCCACAGAGTAAGCTTTCTCTTGCCTTCCTCCACAGAATCTCACTCGCCTGACCTCTCAGGTGCTCATCTTTTTCCAAATGACCAAGGTCATGGACATCATGGAGGATTTCCTCAAGATGATGGGCTGGAAGTACCTTCGACTCGATGGTGGCACGAAGACGGAAGAGCGTGCCGGTCATGTGGCATCGTTCAACGCAAAGGACTCTGAATACAAGGTGTTCATCTTGTCCACCCGTGCTGGTGGGTTGGGGTTGAACTTACAGACCGCCGACACGGTTATCATGTATGTGGTTTTTGATTGGGTTTACGTTGTAACCGTGCTGATCGTCTTTGGGTATAGCTTTGACTCTGATTGGTGAGTACCGTTCAGCCGCTGTTTGACTGAGCGTATAGACTAACGTTATTGTAGGAATCCTCACGCTGACTTGCAGGCTCAAGATCGTGCCCATCGTATAGGCCAGACAAAGTCTGTTCGCATCCTACGTTTCATCACCGAGAAGAGCGTGGAGGAGGCAATGTATGCTCGTGCACGATATAAGCTCGACATCGACGACAAGGTCATTCAAGCTGGTCGCTTCGATAACAAGTCGACACAGGAAGAGCAGGAAGAGTTCTTGGCAAGCATCTCATTGATAATCAAATTATATCTGTCCTAATTTCCCCTTCCCCTCATTAGCGTTCTATCCTCGAAGCGGACCAAGAGGAAGAGAACGAAGAGGCTGGTGACATGAACGACGACGAGTTGAATGAGATGCTCACTCGTAATGATGATGAAGCAGAGATCTTCCGTGCAATGGACATAGCTCGCGAACGGGAAGCACTCGAACACTGGCGGGCTGCCGGGAACCGTGGTAAACCCCCAGCGCAACTCATGCAACTTGAGGAACTCCCGGAATGTTACCAGACCGACGAACCCTTTGAACCCAAGGAGATTGACGAAGCGTTGGAGGGTCGGGGTCAACGGCGGAGAAACGTGGTGAATTACAACGACGGATTGAGCGATGAGCAGTGGGCGATAGCCGTCGAGGATGGCGAGGACCTTCAGGAGTTGGCAGATCGGGCGAGAGAGAAGAAGGAGCGGCGGGTGACTAACAAGCTGATCAAAGAGAGCGAGACGCCCGGGCGAAGTACGCCTGCCAGTGAGACCGACGGTCGTGGCCGGAAACGGAAGGGCAAGACAAAGATGACCGAGTACGATACTCCTGCAGCCGCTGGGAAGCGGAAGCGCCCGATGAAATCCATGTCTGTGACGCCTTCGGTGAATGAGGAGGAAGATGATGATAGGGACTTGGTACGTTGTCACTCACGCACCTCGCGTCTTGGTAACTGATGTTTGTTCGTTACTAGAAACGGCGCAAGACGAAGGCACCGGAGGTTGTTCCCGCCATAAAGGAGAGGATGAAAAAAGCTTTCAACGAAGTTTACAAGGCGGTTCTCGCCTGTGAGGATGTAGACGGACGGAAGCGATGCGAATTATTCCGTGAACTTCCGGATAAGAGGGTATGTGTTTATTCTCCTCCTGATCAGACCAAGTAACCCACTCGAACTGTGGCAGGACTACCCCGATTATTATCATCTCATCACGCAACCCATTGCCGTTTCTGGTATTCGCAAGCGTATCACTGCCGGATATTACAAGAGTATCACGCAATTTAAGGACGACTGGAGGATCATGTTTAACAATGCGCGGACGTACAACCAAGAAGGGTCGTGGGTGTACGTCGATGCCGAAGAGATGGAGAAGGTCTTTTTGGCGACACTCGCCAAGGTGAGTGCGGGCACCGATCTCCCAGGTGCTGCACCTCTCCCAACGAGCCAACCCGCTCCGTCGACATCTGGGTCGTACGATTCCGCGTTGACGCCGATGGAGGACGAGGAACATCCTCAACGGGGTAGAGCACGGAGTGCAGGTCGGAAGCAGGTGTTGTTGAGCGATGACGATGAGTATTTGACGAATCCGAGTGACGAGGAGTGAGCGTAGGTTTATTTTTGGGACTCGTGCCCGCTCTCTCTCTCCTTGTGGTTGTATTGTCGTGTAATATTTTTTTCCTCTATTTCTAGCTTTTGTTATTTCTTTTCTTCTTTGGATTTCAAACCCCTGGTTCTGATATCCTCGAGTACCAATGCAGCTGTGGAGAAATTCAATACAGGCCTCTATGAGATACTGTGGGATCCACCACCGACGAATATTCCACGTCACTATAATTCTGATTTGAATATCACAGGAAAAATCGCTGTATCTACTGGGCCCAGTACATCGGTGTACTTATCATCCTAGTGCGGGCCGGGTCATACTGGTATCACTGATTCATACACCGTATCCACGATACCATGCAATAGCTTGTGAGTGGGGCCACGCAAATGAGACTCGGAGTCTGGAAGATGACACTATGTTTCCCGCAATTATCTAAGACGCGCAAATCCCACTTGACGTGGGTCGTGGCCCACATTAAACACAGTATAGACCCACTCGAGGAAATTAGTCCCGATGGACCAGTGTTCTGGTCCAGACGGAGGGTTCAGTGCCTAGTATCACTCCTGCGGTTCAAGGTTTGAAGAATGAAAGAACTCACCAATATCCTTCTCGTCAAAAGCTACCATTCCACTGAAACAATCGGGGGAGCCATCCTCCACTGGTCCGAGGTTGAGGCCGTTAGCAGGGATCGTAAATGGATTTCCACCAAAAGTAAGAGTCACGTCCGGGAAGTTATCGCATGGGACTATAGGAACTGTCAGATGATCCGAAAGTATGCATTATATATGAACCCCAATCAGAACTTACATGAGTACCAACCGTCCTCGAAAGCTTTACCGCCATGGGCCTGGTGCAAGCTCAAAAGTCCAGCAGGATCACCATAGATGTAGTTGGCACCAGTGTCGATAATCGAGACCACATTTCTTAGGACCAATTTTCCATTAACACGAATGTCGTCCACTATCACTATCCAGGATTCCTATAGTAAATGGTGAAGTGAGTACACGTCTGCGGCGCTGCTGCCAAATGTTACATTTCAGCTCACCGTGGTTTGTATACTGACAAAAGTGATGTCACCTGCGTACAGCTCTTCGTTCATTCCACCAATGTACATTTCGCCTCCATCGGAGGCGAGTTTAAGTGAGAACATTGCGTCTGGAAGCTTTCCCTCATCGATGAGTGTTTCGATCAAGGGGCTAGCAGGATAATTTGATAGGGGGGAGAATGCGAGTCCCAACAGACCGTCCGAAGGGAAGTCAGACTTTTTTAGGTTATCCGAGTATGTTGCTGCCGCTCCGATGGTCTGTTTGTCTGCCTGATCAAGTCGTTGGAAACCATCACGATTATGATCAATGATGGGGTACGCACAGTGAAGCCAGCAATAGTTATATTATCACTATATTGCATACCTCCGACATCTGCACCGTCTGCAAATTGGAGTTGAAATGGCTTACCCAAGGCCTGGGCGGTGTCAGACGAGGCAGGGTCCCAGAGGTTATCATGAGTTTTGCAGTTATCATTACCGACTGACCACGGAAGGAAGGTATCACTGGGTCGGGTTGGATAAGGGAGTAGGTGATCTTAACAAAATTGCTTACCTGGAACCGGTGTCAATGGCGACTGAGGAGAAGATTAGTTCTGCCCGGGGACATGCGGAGAACCTAACCTACCAGTGAAGAATTTAGGAGGGGTACCAATCGAAATAGTACAATACCACATATCTTCATCGGGACCGATAAGCAAGTCAAGACCAGCCCCACCGCCTTGTCTCCGGTTTCGGGATCCTCTCCGGTTTCTGGATCCACTCCGTTCCAAAGCAAAAGTGTGACTTGTTCCTGTATCCCTCTCATAATTTTTCAACCTACGAAAAAGCGACGCGTGAGGACATGGAGTAAAAAGGATTCGGGATGGGTGCGTACGCCATGCGTGATGATGCAGCGTGAGCCTTGAGTCCATCAGCATTGATGTTCTTTTCCGAGTTCAGCGATGGAAAGCGTTTGGTGAGTTGTATAGGAATTCCACGGCCTTCCCAGTCGCTAGGTTTTAGTATTAAAGCGGTCGAAACGGTAAGCATAGCAATGGCTGTGATAACTGTGAAGCAAGTGAGCATAATTCCTGGAGGAGCAATGATCCTATATCCACCTTAAATGTAACGCACCGCAGTAAATTAGTGCATCAAATTGATGAACATGAAGTAGTAGTCGGATCCAGACGGATCTGCTGACTCGCCTGAACGATGAGTCGGAGAGTTTGGCTCGTTTGCCATTCCGAGCACTTACTAGTAGACTGCCTCGAACTAGAAGCCTGTTAGCTTCCGAAGTCAGGCCTCCGGAGTCCGGAAAACCCCGAATGCAGTCGAGTGTGTGCGCGCGTTATGGGATCTGCAGGAATCGGGTGTCGGAAGTAGATTGATCGATCCCGCTGGTTTCGAGCTTCTTCCCCCTGGCCCTCACGGTGACCTACAAGTACTGTTTCAACTCTACTTTAACTACATCCACACTTTCCAGAGATGGCAACACAAAACACAGACAGTTTCGAAAACATCCGAGCGAAATTTGGCCGCTTCAGGGTCCTTATCATTGGACAAGCGAACGCGGGCAAGACAACTATTCTCCGCGCGATCTGTAACTCTACCCGAAAACCCAGAGGTCTACGATGGAGAAGGAAACAAGGTGAGAAACTAATTTGATACCTATCGATGAATTGTGTGCGAAACCGCGCGAGTAGATCAATTTGAACCAAATCGAGTGAACAACGGGGGTGAGTATTAGTATTTCTACACGTTAGACCCAGCTATTAGCTGAGGTGCGTTCTCATCGATGTTTGCAATTAGCGTGGAATGCACGATATCGAGAACGAATTGATCTTCCGCAGCAACGACAACTTTGTCTTCCATGACTCGCGAGGGTTCGAAGCCGGTTCTGAAGACGAATTCCAACGATTGAAAGACTTTATTACGGATCGTCCAAGGATAACATTTCTCAATAACCGTATTCATGCCATCTGGTATTCTTTCAAGAGCAGTGAGTAAAGTAATCATCAACTAGTGACTACTCTACAGGTACTGTATCCCAATGGATAAACTTGACCAGGCAATCTAGCATTCTGAGTATCAGGGGAATGGTGAAGTGCTGATATTTCCAGATAAATATTGTAATGGAGTAGTCAATTTATTTGCTTAGGTCAAAGATATATAAAGTCTGGTCACTCCACAAACATCATGCCATTTACTAGTTAATGAATTGTATTGTTTGAGAGACATTATGTATGACTTGTTGGAATTAGTGATGGTAATTAAGTTACTACACTAATCATCGACCTAGACACACACACAAGTGTCTATAGGGCAGCACTTGATTGTAACATTAAGTGTTACTCGAGTTACATTAGGCTAATAAGC